>JAOXYI010150582.1:0-11578 GCA_028566495.1 Lithophaga antillarum | reverse complement strand
AAAATATCTAAAGGATAGCACCTTGTTACATTTAACTCACCAAAAAAAAAAAAAAAAACCTTGGTGATATCCTAATATTTGAAAAAAAACCATTTATTATTTTGATATGATTATTATGTGTATCACCAGCTAGTGTATCCCTTTATGTACAGCTGTTCCACTACCAATTTGACAATTTTGCAGTTGAAGAGAACTCTCTCAAATGCCACATTGAAATCGATGTAGTACAAGTAATGAAAAGCATAACATACCATAATTACAGCTCAGTTGGTGTATAAATCTTACAAATCATGGTTTTGGGCAAAATTTTATTTGGATATGGAAAAACATTTTCATCAAAAAGTATGAAAAATGTATAGATTAATAAAATATTCAAGTCCGAGATTTTAAGAGAGTTACATTTCGAATGTAGGTAAGTAATATTTCATCTTTCATCACCTGTATGCAGAAATTATAAAAGTTGTATTACACAAGTATACCAGTACTTATATAAAAGTATGTGTTTTTGTCATTTTCTAATAACATTTTCTCTAGGAATTTCATCCAGTCAGAGTTTTTGACCTACAGGTAACATTCTAGTGTAGATTTTCTGCTTTTATAATCTTACTGCAGTTTCTGAATTTCATCATGTAGCTCAAGTTTCTATGATCTATGTATTGACGTTACTTGGTATTCATCATCATATATTGTGTCTTCCTGAGATTAAATAAAAGTTATATTTTGGACTAACTTCTGTATTGATGAAAATAAATAAAAAGTAAATATTTTCAAGAGAAGTACTATACATTTCTGCCAAAATCTGTGTGTTAAAGCACATGTCAGGTTATCATGTTACTACCATAACATTAGAAACATAGTCGCATGTTTATGGTTCCATGTCTATATTCCGAAGGTCCATTAGTTAAAAAATCCAAAGATCCAATGGTCCAAATGTCCATTAGTCTGAAAGTCCACTAGTCCAAAGACTCATTAGTCTGAAAATCCAAAGATCCATTAGTCTGAAGATCCATTAGTCTGAAAGTCCATTAGTCCGAAGGCCCATTAGTCTGAAAAACTTATACTGGCTATTTATTATCAAAGGTAAATTGAAAATTGAAAAATATTTCTAATTATTTATTGAAAATGTCAACTCAGCCAGGGTTGGGGTGGGTGGTACAGATGGGCATAGCTCTACAGTGTAACCTCTTTCAAAGTTAACATGAACCTGTTGTAATGTTTAAAATGACATTAACTTAAATAAATTTTACCTTTTACTTTTTGCCTTACCTATAATGTGCAAAATGGGGGAGGTTACAGCAACAGTGGCAGGGGATATATATATATATGGTCATAAATTTATCAACATACTTAAAACAGAGACTATGTCATGTAATTATATATAAAATCTCAAACTTTTACAATTACGTACTGGTATTTAACAAAAGCTGAGAAAAAATAAAAGAAAATCTGTGAAATGTACAATGAATTCTAGAAGGTTCTAGATATTTGACGTGAAATCTGCCTAATTACGAAAAGCAAAGACATTTGTATATGTCTTTGTCAAAATAGGATATCTGCACAAAACCACCAAAAAGACACGATGTCTGCTCTGTTCTCTCAAACTTTTGACTCAAATTTGCCACCCATCCAGTCAATCTTTTGAGGTTGCTGCTGCCTCTACTCAACAGAATATTCCAATTAATTTGCCAGAAGATCAAAGAATATAGTTAAAACATAATGTACATGCATGATTCTCTCCAAACAGGACATATATAGTGTAACTTCTTAATAAAATAGCCTATTTAAAATTGCCTTAACAGTACATAAACAATCAAATAAAAGGAAAGATGGCATAATATATGTAAGTGATACAGACTCTGAGGTCGTTTTTCAGTGGTAATTTTAAATCTCACTTGACAGGGAATGGATTGCTTGTAGGTTTGTTTTAATATAAATGTGTCTGTCTTGTCATATTACTGTAGAAGACATTTGTGTGTAGTATTGTTGTAAAAGAGGGCTTATATGGTTAAAACTTCACAAGTGTAACATGAATTTGCAGCCATGTTCAGATTTGTCAATCTGTGTGGTGGTGATTATTTAAGAATGTACAGAATAAATATCCAAAATACAGCATTTGTACTTTCTGTTTGCTTAAGATGACAACTTATATATAGTTAATAAAATAAACATTTAAAATTTATTTAGCGGTAAAATTCAAAGTACTGGTAAAATCTTTTTGACATTAGTATTTTAACATTACATTAGAATTCCTAATTTGGAACAAACACTATCAATAGAAATTACCTGACTGATAGATTTAGTTTCTACAAGGTATGATCATTTTTTATGTGTAAGGCTGAGAATGCAGTTAATATCTTCCTCTCGTGCAAGACCTCAGCAGGGTATTCCATAACAGCCAGGAGCCAGGTGAATTGATGACCTTTAATTTGTGGCTATTTCACTGCAAAAGATAATAAAAATACCATGTAAAATAGTTTTAAATGTCAGATTTTCCCTTCTACTTCATTTAAAAACCTCCTCTTCTCAAAAACAAATGGAATGCCCTGTTCAGGTAATAAATGTCTGTATGTAGATTGCATTATTTCTTACCAAAAATATAGTTTTCTGTTTAAATCTGTTCTCATCTGTTTCCAACAGGAAATAATGTTATGGCATATAGAGAATTTTCATGAGACTAAATTTCAGGATAGTTGAAGAAATGTTTGTATTAGATCTATTATAGTTCTGAATTTCTCCTGCAAAAGTCTCTTTTAAGGCTACTGAATACGTAATTTCTGTCAGTAATATTGGTACTTTTATGTTTTTTGTTATATTAGTATCTATTTGATGTAACATTTTGATTTAAATTTGAAAAATGGCCAATTTGCATCAGAATACTGTGTAATATTTATGATCTACAGATTGTAAATGTTAAGTCATTACAGGAATTAGATCCCTCTTTCACAGAAAATTTCTAAAACTGCAGCTTACTTAAGATTAGATGAGTATATATCAGCTGGCACGAATTAATCCATGACTGTGTATATATCAGACTTTCAAGACAGATTTTCAAATCATCCCTTTGGATTACAAATTATGTCATATATGATGCCATAGACATATTAGTTAAACTCTTTCTTACTTCTAGCTGCTAAATAATTACTATATTTTCTCTTAGAGTTAAAAAGAGGGATTGCCAGTATTGTGAACAAAAAAAAAAAAAAAAAATAAAGCAATTCAAAAGATTTTATCAAATGGTAGAGGTATCAGTTCAGTGAATCAAAATTTGATTGTGTATGGCTAAAATTCCATGTCGTGCAGGACTATCAGGGTCATGAAGTCATACATTCACAACATAAAACCAACATAAAGTTTTACCATTAGGTAACTTCATTCAGGCCTATATCTGTTTTAATTTCAAAATTATCCTCAAGGTTTTCTAAATGCCAACCAGCTAAAATAAACTGATATTTGATTTTTCTTCTATTTCACTGTACATTTATTATTAATTTTGCTTGCAGTTTCAGTCATAAAGATAATATCATGGTGAGATTACTGATTTTCTTCCAGATATGCTGCTAGCTAGATCAATTTAATTGAAAATGCTTATTAATTATTAATGTTTTATTATTATTGTGCATGATCTTGGCAGTAAGAATCAAATCAAGTAATACAGATACATAAAGTATTAATGTCAGTAACAGACTTCTGTTTATATTTGTACTTATGTGAGTAATTACCTAAAAAAGGGGAATTAATCCTATCAGTAACTATAATAATGACTAAAGATCTGAATTTAGGAGGTTCTATAATCTGAATGGCTGATCAGTTATCTTCTGGCATTTTGCATGAACAGTGAATTAGAATATATATTATAAGCAGGAAGACTGCACTTAGCTGTCCATTTGAAATATCCATCTTATCCCTACAGTAGCTCTGGCCTCAGTTTCATTCAACTTCACAAAAGTTGAGTATGCATTCAATTCATCATTCAACTTACCCTCAGTCTATTTGAATACATAGCCAGTTTTGTGAAGTTAATGAAATGAAAGCTTGGACATGACATCTTCTTTGACTTTTTCTTATGCATGCTTCTGTTCTGACAGTCATAACATTGTCATTGGAAATGAGTCAGTTTGGCTGAACTTTTAAATATATATGGATGCTAATATTTTTCAAACAGATTTTTAATATTAAATGAATGATCTTACTGCCAAGTGAAGAAGAAACAGGAACTTGCATGCTAATTTAATTAATTACAGAATGGAGCTCAACTGAAGCAATTCAAGAATGATGCTTTCTTTCATTTACTGCAGTTTCATGCATTTTGTTTTAAATATTGAAATGCTATTCCATCTGTTTTCAGCTTTTACAAAGAATTGTTGTACTTTGATTCACCCAATTCTTGAATTATTTTCACAAAGCTCTGATAATTCAAATCAACAGCTGTTGCTAACAAACTACACAAGAATCTTTATTTGTGTGGATTCATGAACAGAATAAGATAAATTCAGTTTTAAAAGTACAAAATATACTACAAAAGCGTGAAGATTAATAGATACAGAATAACAGCAGTTTTGAAGGTTAAGACAGAAATGATCAGCAGTATTGCAGCGAACCTGATAGAGTGAGCCGTGATACTAGTGATGATTTCTGTGATACTAGTGATGATTGGCAATGTCAGCACAACATCACATCAATATTTTTCCATATCACGGCAGTACGAAGATACTGACATATCAGTCTGATCAAAGAAAAAATGTACAAACTGTGGATAATTTAGTACAATAGTTATCCTCATATGTACTTAGCCAGAATTATACTTAACAGGCTTATTTGATGCTGGCATTGTCCTTTTCAGATTGTAAACAGAGCTTATCAAATATTTAAGAAATAGCTTAAACTATACTTTATTCTGAACAAGTTATAAAGTTATTGATGTTTTGACATAACACGACCGAGGAGAATACTTCTCTACAGTAATAGTTGTATCATAATGAAACACTGAAGTTGATTTGTTTTGAATTTGATAGATTATAAATGTAAGTTTGATAGCAACAGTTGTTGTTTTAATTGCCATGTCAACTATTCTAGAAACTTTTAATGTATTTTTTTTCAGTAATTGAGTTATTGTTGTCTATTGTGATTATGCATGCATTTATATGTTATTGTAAAAACAGAATGAGATTTCATAGTATTTAAAATGTTTTTTAGTAATATTTGTATAAATCAACTGTACATTGGTTTTATATTTTTTATTTTTTACACAGTAGAAGTAAAGACACATTTTTTTACATAAATTCACAAATCAGGTATTTCACTATAAATATTTTTTAGTATTTGTACAAATTAACTGTATAAATTTTATATTTAGTATTCTTCCCACAGTAGAAGGAAGACATGTATTCTTACTAAAATTCACAGTTCGTGATATTTCACTTTATATTCATGATTATTAGTACTGGTAATAGAAAACACTGTCATTTGATTACATCATAAGTTAACAAGTAAACAACAGAATGCAGAGGGTCTCAGTGGGGTTTAAGCATGACGCGGGATCACCTAATTCTTAATAAGTGTGACAAGGGAATGTCAAATTAGTGTGCATGAAAACGGGAAAGGACCCATTTGTGTGACACGTGAAATTGAAGAAATTCGACCTGTGAATTCGGGAAAAGTGTCTTTCTTGAAGAGTTCAACTAAAAATTTTCACGCTCGTGAAATTGGGAATGGCTAACATTATGTCTGGGATTGCGGGAAAGGGGACCCCGATTGAGATTCCCAATGCAAGACCAACAGAACTCTGACCAACAAAACTGTCTTTTTTGAGGCTTTAGCAAAATTTGTTTACTCAAGAAGAACAATTGAAAAAAAACCATACTTGTTATTTTATGACATATGGAATGTATCAGAATGAACCAGTCAACTTTAACAGCATCAGATTTTGAATATGTTGCATGTTTCATTGTTTTTTGTAATTAAAATACATTATTAGGATTTCAGCATTAACAGAAATGGCTTTCCATACAATTTTAGATAAAGTGTACTTTGTTAGGTGTACACCTGATAGTCACTGTAACAATGAATAAAACATATAGCTCAAAACCCAACAGGTTTGCAAGATAGCAAATTTGAATGGTTATATTTAATAACAACATGCAGTTTTTGAAGTCTCTATATATTTGAAATCCATTAATGATATTAATTATTAGTAATATTTTCATCTTTTCATTTCATACTGAAAAGGAATCAGTCAAAAATAACAAATATTCATACCTATTCTGCTAAATATCTTGCAAAATTAATTAATGTTACTATTTTGGAAGATAACAGATTCTTTTCTGAATTTTATCAATATTTTTTTTTCTTTGTGTTTGTCTGTGTAACATGTATATCTACACTCTAATTCAGGACAAAATTGTGACAATATTGCTTTTTATGTTTTTATGTTTGATCAAGTTGGATATGTATATATCATTCCAAATATGACAGTCTGTAATTCTGTTCCTATCAGTGGCTTGACAGATTTTTACTACCACAACAGTTCAAGTAATAAATATGATTTTATTTTGTATCCTGGTTAGGGGTGGGGATATTTTATACATTGGTATATTAACTAATTCTTATGTTTTATTTTATTTCAGACTCCAGGATCACTAGGATGGGTGCCCTTACTGAGCTGAAGAGAGTTATAGATCTGTGATATCACAAAAACATTCCGTCCTCTCAAGTGTTTTTTACAGACACTTATTATGTACAAAATTATTGAAATAAATTGTCATAAACTAAATATTTTTATGTTTACATAATGATTTTTGCTGAATATATCATTCTGATGTCAGAGAAAGTATATTGCACCTGATTTCAGTCTTGGAAGTATTAATCTAACATCAGTAGATACAGTGAAAATTCATTTCGATCTAATTTAAACAGAATATAACAACAGGTGGAACACACAGAGTAGAAAATGCTTCCCTTCTTTTATAACACTAGATTTTATTCCCAAGTTTCTACAAAGCTTTTTTATTTGTTTTAATATATGTGTTGAAATATTTTTTTAAGTAAGGAGCATCTTTAATTAATAGGCTACATCAGCTAATGTTATCACTTGCATATGCAAGCCTTGGTGGATGAATAGTATAGGATTACATTATCTCCAGTACAGTTCACCTCTGAGATTGTGAGTTTGCTCCTAAATTTGGCAAAAACAAAGGTGTGTTCAACTCCAACCTTTTTGTCATCAAGTTTACCAGCAATTTGTCAAAGATTAGTGGTTTTCTGTAGGCACTCCTAATCTTCCAGTAAACTGGTCACCTTGTAGTTACAGAAGTAGTGTTGAAACCCAAATAAACAAAGTTTGCAGGTGTCATCTGCACATCAACTTTTCACATGAATGTACCTTTATTCATGATTTGATTTTCTAAATAACTTAGATTTCATTAGCTGTCTTCTTGTCAAACTTCAGTGAGTACTGAAGGTCTAGAGTCTTAATTGATCTAAAAATCACAGCCCCACAAGTATTTTGATAGATTAAAATTTCAAAGTCTTATCACTCATTGCAAAATAATTGAACTAAGTGTAGATAGGAATGATTTACAGAAAGTGCTGTTATAGAATCAAAAGTGAATAGCCTAGCCACAGCCTACCAATACCTTGATGACCAAAATTGAAAAATAAATACTACCCAGAAAAAAATTTGGCCCAGTTGAACTGAAAGTTGACAGGAATGCATCCTTTTGAACTGAAAGCCAAGTGAGCTTTTGCCATCACTTTGTGTCCGTCGTCCGTGTATATAAACATTTTTCACATTTTAATCTTCTCAACAAATACCACCTAACCAATTTGAACCAAATTTGGCTAGGATGATCCCTGGATGGTTTCCTTTCAAAATTGTGTCTGGAAGCCCTGCCCACAATCCAAGATGGCTGATAAGGCATGTAATTAGTTAAAAATTAGCAAATGTTTCTCCAGAACCACTTGGGAAAGGATACCAAATATGGTAGAAATAGTCTCTTTCAAAATTTTATCCCATGACTAGGTCCAATATCCAAGATGGTCGCCATATCCGTTTATACAAATTCGCCACAATTTTGCAGTGAATTCATTTATTCATTTTTTTCTTGCGAAACACTACCCAAATGGAAACAAAAACTTGACAGAAATGTTAGTTGGAGGGTCCTGATCAAGTGATTTTACTTTTTGGGGTGATTGGAAATCCAAGATGGTCACCAGGGATCATAATGAACTTTGATTGGCTGAAATTTTAAAATTCTTCTGGTCAGAAACTACAGGGCAGATTGAAATTAAACTTGTCATGAATGTTCCCTGCAAGGTTCTATATCAAATATTGTTACTTTTTCGATTGATTGGAAATCTAAGATTGCCATTACCGGGGAAAATAGGATCCTAAGGCAGATATGCTGAAAACACCTCCAGAACTAATATACCAATATGAACAATATGAATCAAACTGGGTAGAAATATTGTTTGCAAGGCCCTGACCAAGTGTCATGTCATTTTGGGGTGGCTGTAATTCCAATATGAAATATTAAAAATCTGAAACTCCTTTTTCAGAGATTACTGGTCTGATGGAAAATAAACTTTTCATGATTAATTGTCGTAAGATTGCTATTTTGGACCGATTAAAAATCCAGGATGGCTGCCACAGTTGAACACAGGGTTAACACTGGACCCTATAGAATGACTTAGAAGAAATGTTGCTTGGAACATCTTGATCAAGTGTTGTTACATTTTGAGGCGGTTGGAAATCCAATGTGGCTAGAAGGGACATTAAGGGCTCTTATTAGCTGAAATACAAGAAATCTTGTCAGAAACTACAGATTGAAATTTGTAATGAATGTTCTTGCAAAGTCTTAACTAAATGTTGTTACTTTTTTGGACCGATTGAAAATCCAAGATGTTTCTATGGAGAACTTATTGTAACATAAGACCTTCTACAAAATGTGTTAAAAAATCTTCGGAAACACTGTGCTTAGATGGAGTCATGGTAGAAATATTGCTTGGATAGTCCTGACCAAATGTTGTTACATTTTTGGGCATTAAAAATCCAAGTTGACCAGAAGGAGTATAAAAATCCGTTCCAATTGGCTGAAATATAAAAAAAATCTTTTTTGTCAGAAACTACAGGGTCAGTGGAAATCAAATTTGTTACTAATGATCCTTGTTTTGTCCTGACCATTAGTGTTTTTACTTTTTGGGCCAATCGAAATTCCAAAGTGGCCACCATCGGAAGTAATGTTTTAACATGGACCTTACGGGAAATGTGTTCAAAAATCTTTAAAACAACTGTGCTGTATGTAGTCACACTTGGCAGAAAGGTTGCTTTGAATTATTAATATTTTCTTGTCAGAAACTACAGGGGTGACTTAAATTTATCACGAATGTTCTTGCAATTCCCAACTAAGTGTTGTTACTTACTGGACCCAATTGAAAATGATAACCCAAGATGCCGCTACAGGGAACATATTTTAACATGGGATTGGCTGGGAAATATGTTAAAAAAATCTTCAGAACCACTATGATAGACAGAATCACAGTAGAAATATTGCTTGGAAGGTCCTGACCAAGTGTTGTTACTTTCCGGTGTGGTTGGAAATCAGGACTGCTGCCAGAGACATAATGGGCTCTGAATGACTGCAATTTAAAACTACAAAATTCAGTTGTCAGAAAGATAGCAAACCGGGTTTTCCAGTTTGGTAGTATTAGCCGGATTTTAAACTGTATTGGCAGCTATGTGTTTGTCCTATGTTCTAGAGGCCATATTGACATGGTAGAACATTGGAAAGTTTGAAATCATAATATTTTATGGAAAGTAAAATAATCCTTAAATTTCATATAGGTGTGTCGATTAGTTGCTGAGATACATATTACTCCAGAAAGTTAATGCAGTATTGGCAGTTCCAAATCCTGCTGGGCATATTTGATAGGTAGAATTTTGAAAAGTTCCATTATTAGCTCACCTGACCCGAAAGGTCATGTGAGCTATTGCCATCATTTGGCATCCATCGTCCGTGGTCGGCGTTAATTTTTCGCATTTCAATCTTCTTCTCTGAAACCGCTCAACAGATTTTAACCAAATTTGGCATGAAAGCTCCTTGGATGGACCTCTACAAAGTTTATGTCTTTTTTGCCAATCAGATATTCAATATGGCCACCAGAGCCAATAATGTGTTCTGATTGGCTGAACTTTCAAAGATCTTGCCAAAAACGGTATGGCCAATGGAACCATAAATATGTAGGAATGTTCCATGGATGGTCCTCTACAAAGTTTATGTTTTTTTTTGCGGATCCGAAATCAAGATGGCCACAACCGCATATAGTTTAACAGTGGACACTATTGGAAATACATTAAAGATCTCGGAAACCACTGAATCAATGAAAATAGTCCTTTGCAGAAATGTTCCTTGGATGGTCCTTTACAAAGTTCATGTTTTTTTTTTTGCTGATCTGAAATCCAAGATGGCCACCACCGCATTACATAGTTCAACGTTGGAGCCTATGGGAAATACCTCTAAAGATCTGAGAAACCACTGAGTCAATGAAAATGGTCCTTTGCTGAAATGTTACTTGGATGGTCCTCTACAAAGTTTATGTTTTTTTGTCAATCTGAAATCCAAGATGACAGCCACCGCAGGACATCATTTAACATTGGACCATATCGGACGTACATGAAAGGTCTTCTCAGAAATCACAGATTCAACGAAAATGGTCCTTTGCAGAAATGTTACTTGAATGGTCCTCTACAAAGTTTATGTTTTTTTTTTGACAATCCGAAATCCAAGATGCCGCCATCGCAGGACAAAGTTTAATATTAGATCATATGCGAAATACCTCTAAACATATTCTTCTCAGAAACAACAGATTCAATGAAAATGGTCCTTTGCAGAAATGTTCCTTGGATGGGCCTCTACAAAGTTTTTTTTTTTTGCCAAACGGAATCCAAGATGACGGCCATCGCAGGACATCGTTTAACTTTGGACCATATGGGACATACATTAAAGATCTTCTCAGAAACCACAGATTCAAAAAAAATGGTCCTTTCCGGAAATGTTCCTTGGATTGTCCTCTACAAAGTTGGGTATTTTTTTTTTTGCCAAACGAAATCCAATATGGCTGCCACCGCAGGACATTTTTAACATTGGACCCTATGGTGGTAACCTTCAAAGATCTTCTTTTTAGAAATGATAGAGTCAATGAAAATGGCCCCTTTGCCGAAATTTTCCTTGGATCGTCCTCTACAAAGTGTATGTTTTTTTGTTTGCTGATCCGAAATCCAAGACAGCCGACATCGCAGGACATAGTTTAACATTGGACCCTATGGGACATGCCTTTGAAGATCTTCTCAGAAACCACAGAGTCAATTGAAAATGTTCTTAAGCAGAAACGTTCCTTGGATGGACCTTTATAAAGTCGATATTTTTTATACCGATCGGAAATCCAATATGGCCGCCACCACAGAACATAGTTTAACATTGGACCCTATGGGACATACATTTGAAGATCTTCTTCTCGGAAACCACAAAGCCAATTGAAAATGTTCTTCAGCAGAAATGTTCCTTCGGTGGACCTAACAAAGTTA
>JAOXYI010150475.1:0-11578 GCA_028566495.1 Lithophaga antillarum | reverse complement strand
ATTACTGGATCTTTCGTACATTTTCACCCCGTATCTTTTCTAATGTTTCAAATGTAATTTAGAATGATGTTCTCGTCACGATATAGCTGAAACATTGCTAAAGTGGGGTAAAGCAACCATCGATCAATCAATTAATGGAAAGAATTTCCAGTGATGTCAAGTAAATTGGGTAACAAACCTTCTCTGTTGTTATGATATTTAATAATAATTAAGTACCTTACAACCATTACTCTACTTTGTGTCCTTTACCCTGCTTGCTTGCAACATTCAATTTTCTTCGGGTTTCCAGTATTTGGTTTCGGGCATTACTGATGAGACATAACTTGTTGAAATGCGCCAATGGAGGTCCATCTTACTTGCAAAACTTCATCTTAATTCGTTTACAAGATAGATGAACCTCGGACAATAGCTGAATACTGACAAAAGCCCTGCCCATTTCTGTGAACCTGTGGATATGGTGACGGGTTGTTTGTAAAACATTATCTAATGGTGCTTAGCATTTGTACATATAATCACCGTAACCAATATATCAGTTCAATGGCAAATTATGCATTATTGTAGCTAAGGGACCCAAATATCGTGAGCCACAATCCATCAACTGGAAGTTCAGCTTCAAATTGCTGATGGATTCAGTTGATGACTATTCCAGACAAAGGGCAAAAAAGAGAAAAGAGGTTGATACCGTATATCAAAATAAGTAACTTGTGTTGGGCCGTTGATACTGACTAGAATTAGAGGCCTAAAAGGATCAATGAGTACTAGAGCTTCTTCTTTATTTAAAGACACTTAAGCTGCAAAAAAGTTGTCTCACTTACACGACAAATATATTATAGTTCCAGCTGATAAGGCCCCGAACAATATCGTGTTCATCCCTGAGCAACATTGCTTTGACTGCTTGATAAGGGAATTGGGCATAGACATTGGAAACCCTAGCTATACACTAACTACATTATCAAAGCAGGAGATCCGTGAAAACTGTAAATCAGTCTTGTCCTCTGTTAACATCTCTGTCAAAGATGACGATGTTCATGTGCCTTCTCTTTACTGGATATCCAAATTATACACATGTCCTTACAAGCAGCATTATATTTCTGGGTCAGCTAAATGTTTAACAAAGCCTCTTTTAGGACGTTTAATTTTAACTGCAGTTAAAGAAGCCTTCCAGAAAAACTGTGACAAAGCTTACTCAAGAATGGTGTGGATTCTTAAAAATTAAAAAAAAATATTGGAATGCATGAAATCTATGTCCCTTTCATTCTGAAAAAAAGCATTAAAACTTTCGAAGTCTCTACACTGTACACCAAAAGCCTCATGATAAACTAAAACCTCGCCTGTAAAACATTTAAGTAAACAATGCTTCTTCAAAAAAGATGGTGAAAGGAGATACAAATATCTGGTCTTAGGAAGAGAAAAAGCTTACACTGTCAAGGAACACACTAACTCTAACAAAAGTATTCTAAGGCATACATTGTTAGGATGCTGGACATTTTGATAGACAGTATCGTTGTTGAATTTGGTGGATGTGTTTTCCAGCAGACAATCGGCAATTGGTTTGAAAGCTACAGAGCGGACACGAACTGCATAGTAATTCTAGTAAGAGGCCCGCCTATTTCCCTAATAATAGAGGGGATGGTTTATGACATATCGTCTAATGGTGCTTAACATTTCTTAAAAAAATCATCCTGATCCATCTGCTGGTTTCAGAGTTATAGACCGGACACGAGTGTGATGGACAAACGGACTACAGAGTGAAAACAATATGTCTCCCCAGGAGGGGAGAGACGTAATAAAACATAAGATATATTTGTAAAACAAATAATAAAAAACAATAATATATTATATGGGGCAATTGTCCTGCTTCCCGGAATAGCAACTGTTACCCAGTTACTCTTCGTATTAGCATCACAGCTTGTTTACGAATCAGGAACCTTGAATTGTGATACTGTTGGGAAAACGTCTGGTCAAGTGTTTGGATGGTTTGTGTTTCGGTGAAAAACTATCAACTTTGTTAAACAAGGTGGAATATACATAAAGATATTCATACAAAATGCCTTTCATCTTGCATATTTCATGTTTAATGAATAAAGGTACATCTCCTTTTAGGTGAATTTTTAGAGGCCTTATTTGTATTACTAATCATTATTTGATTTTCTTAGAACTTCCAGTGATATAGACAACTTCAGTTTTTAAACAGAAAGTAAGATAATTTGGTTTCATTAACCAAGATGAAAACCATGGCAACTATATGAGAAAGTAGAACATTAAGACGTAAGCTTTAGTCATATAGCTGTGATGAAGAGAAAAAACTAGAAACACCTTTTCTATTAAATTGGAACAGGTATAGTGCTGAAAACCTATAGAAGTGATGGCATACAATTAGTTTCATATACCGTAATTTTTGCATGTTTGTTGTCTCTATGCAGCAATTTGAACTTCGTCTGGACATTTTTCAATAACACATACAGTATATCGATCATAACAATTTTTAAAAGGGTTAATGAGTGTCCATATTAAAACGTGATTGTCGACATTGTTTCATTCGTGTTTGACAGCTTACAAAATAATATCATCACTCCTTAACTGACGTTTACCAAGCAAAACAAGTGAAAACAAAATCACAAATGATATTAATTATTCAAAAGATGACTGGTAATTCTTGATATATATTAAAGGAAGGAACGGATACTTTGTCACACGGGTATAGTTTTATGACATTAACAGGTAAGGTCATTAGGTTTCAGTGTACTTATTTAAATGACAATTCTATCATTTTATGTACAAACAACTTTTTGAAAGGTCAGCGGAGGTAGCTATATGTGTACTGCCTGTTTTCCTTGACCATTTCACAAAATTTACTCTGAAGCTAGTTGGTATATATGGTAGTTAAAAATGGAGCTAGCGAATGTTCCTTGACACAGCTTCTCAACAGCTTGTAACAAAAAATGAACAAAAAGTTAAATGAACCTTTATGTCTCATAACATATCTACTTTGACTCAGATCTCAAAAGAATCCTTCCTTCACAAAACTGTTTTAGATATGCAAGAAACAATTAGGCTGTTATATCAGCATATAGGAAATTATCGTTATATGTACATGTAGTTACTTTAAATTCACATTCAGGAATATCTGCTCGGTTTTGACTCATTCCGAAAAAAGAAGAACATATCATATAATACCAATAAATATTAATTCTCTAGAGAACAATAAATTGAGAAAATATGTCACTGTACTCTATATTTGAACACTCTTTGTTCTTGAACAGAAATATGAGAAAATGAATCTAACAAGTAGGAACGGTATAATTAAAATCAAGGTCTGTTTTGCCTCATCCATCTTTTAAATTTGATGAAGCCACAGCTGAAGGAACATTATGAAACTTATTTTCAACTATATCATGGAGTCCAGACAATCCTAACCTAAGATTGGAGCCAAGCACACTATTGCCGAAGATTTGCAGACCTGTTAGCTTTGTAGCCTGTTTTATACATGGGAATTTATGGCTGTTGTTCTGATGCAGCAACTTGAGAATTTTGAAACAATTCCACTATCATAATACACTATCTTAATAAACATGATAATAAAGTACCAGCTAGACAACTAACAAAGCAAAAAATAATATTTGAAAGAAGGAGAACATTTTACGAGTGTTCGAGGTCATTTTTTTCATTTTGTCAGCATGAAATTATTCCAGATTGTTAGTCTAAATCATAGTATTCTCTCATTAATTCACATGAACTAGACAACACAGCAGAGATAAATTTCACTTGAAATTAATGATTCAAACAGTAATGGGTAATTCTTGAGATGTATTGACAAAAGGAGCGGATGCCCTTGTCACATGGGAACATCTATATGATTTTACACAATGAAGTTGTAATTCTTCAGCTTACTTAGTTTAAGGACAAGGTCATAACTGAATACTGGTTTAGGTACTCTGAATAGAGTAATAATCGATTTCACATTTTTTAATTAAAAAACGGATAGTAAAAACTCAAAGAACTATTTGAGTAAGGAACAATAAACTGTATACTAAACTTCATGGCGTCCCTGCCTTGGTCAACGTCGAATCATTTTTGAAAATATTTCTGTTTGTATTTCAAAATGTGTAATTCCAGATTTCCGATTTTTCGGAAAATTTTTTATATAAAGCAAAAGAAGCAACAGTTTTTCGCGAAATGGGAGACAGTTTAGTTTTATTTGGAAACATATTTTAGAGATTAAGACCAGGCTGCTTTTTGTAGATATCATGTCGACTGCGATACTAAGGTCATTTTGTAAGGAGGACATAGATGTTATTAAAATCTGAGACTTATACAGTTGGATAAATACGAGCATGTAGTTTGTCATAAATTCGAGAAACTAGTAGCCTAGGTCAATTTTCTGGGATAAAATAGAAACATACAGCAGATCTGTTCGTGTATGTAGTGCCCTTTAGTTCATATGGTTTTGTAATACAAATGATGACTAAACCTCAGATTACGGCATGGCAAAATATCATCTATCTACCAAAGGTCTTTGTTAATATTTTTTTCTTATTTTTGAAGATGTCCGTTAAAATTTTATTTAAATACAGATGATGATACAAGGGGCCTGATTGCCCTAGTGGTTAAGGTCGCTGACTACCAACCATTAGCCTAACACCGCTGTCGTAGGTTCGAGTTCTGCTCGCCCCGCTTCTTGTTTTAAGGTTTCCAGACATCTACCCAAGGTCGAGGGTTTCATAGATTCAGCTGGATACCTGTCGGGGCTTTCCACCCCAGTAAGTCTGGTACTCACGATATAGCTGAACAATTGCTGAAAGTGACGATAAATCCCCATCAACCTACCAAAAAGAAGTAAATAAACAAAACTAAATAAAACAAATATAGAAAATGATAATAAGGACAAAAATACGATTCCAGTTTGTCAAAATAACAATCAAAAGACATTTGACTTCTTAAGGTAGAAATTAAAAAACGCAAATTACTTTACCCTCGTACAATAAATGAAGTCAGAGCTCAAGAAGGAACCTCGAGGAAATCCTTGATCTCTACCTGTAACTGCTGATAAAGTCTATTCAAAATCTGGGTTGGGTTATTTTGGTTTATCGTCACTTTCAGCAATCTTCAGAAAAGCCTAGCTGACTAGTCAACCTCCCGACCTTGGATAGGTGTCCGGAAACCTTAACACATAGGAAGAGTGGGGAGAAGGATTCGAACCGACGACAGCTATGTTAAGCTAGGGGTTATGAGTCGACGACTGTAGCCACTCGACCATTCAGGCCTCCTTGCCTGTTCAGTGATAAATTAGGTTAGAAGTAATCAACTTAATTGTTAAAATAGGTCATAGATAGTATTGTTTTAGTTTTATGTTGTTACTTGTAAAATTTTTAAGCAATAGTGGTAATCAAAAAGGACAAATTACAACGTTAACATAATCTTATCCTCCTGGCTTAAGAAGGGATACTGAATAGACAGCAATTTGAACAAATTTAACACGAAAGACCTGCAGAGATAGTAACTTTATAATCAGTTTCTTGTGCAGTACTTACACCAGCTGGCACAACTAAATTTGCAACCAGTCAGCCGTCATCTGTCACTCAACGATCATTCATCAATCATTTAGTTTCAAGTAACCTATCCATCTGATAAGTTAACAACTTTTTTCATTTGACGGACAGAAAACGAAATTTGACTTTTCGGAAGGATAGGAAACGTAATTTACTTTTCTAACAGATGACAGATCCCCCCTATTACATCGTCAAACCATGAAGTTATTTGTAAATTACGAAATCATAGTTTCATTTCATTTAAACTAACAAACCAATTCTTTTTTTTTTATAAATATGAATTAGAAAAACAGTGAGACAAATTTTATATCTAAATAAATATGTTTAAAATTGTCGATTGTAATTGCTATATAAATATTAAAGCTGTATTTGGCAATATCGAAAGGTTTATTTTGACTTATTGAAATTTTAATTTGGGTTATCCGTTATTATCGTATAGATCTTTGCGTATAATTAATTGACTGGTTGATCGGGGACGGTTCACAAGGTGAAAACGAACAGGACTAGTCTGTTACGGATACAATTCGTCAAATACGTTTACATCCGTTAAATACGTCTGAATATTTTAATTTTGTATGCGTCACCAATCATTCATCGATCCTTGACAGATCATTCAAGAATATATCAAGCAGTAACACCTACTAGTACAAGTTACTGTAAGGAAAACCATGTCTTCTTTTTGTAACAATATTGATTTGAAAGTTTAGGTACAATTTCCGATATCACCATTTTTTTAAATAAGAATGAAAATAAAATATTTGCTGTACAATTTACGAAATATAAAACATTGATAGAAGTACAACATTTATGCATGTCCGTAGTCTGTTCACATTATTTCATTCAGTAGTGTCAGGTTAAAACATAATATTCTCATTTGATAACGGACTATTAATGTGGTATTCAGCAAATATAAAATCAATACTGAAATTATCCATTCAGATCATGACCGGTAAGTCTTAAGATAAATAGATAAAAACGGAGAACTGCAATGTATTTATGGTTACAATAACACATCACATCAGGTTGAAATTTCTTCAACAGTGAAATGTTACAAAGACATCAGTTTAATAAAATACAGTGTTAACTTCAAATGGTATTATCAAAGTATATGACTTTTAGCAATATCTTTAATTAGCGTTACCTGAAAACAGTCGATTTTACTTAGTATATGCTCGTATTTCCATGGAAATAACAGAGAACGACGGGTCCTTCGATCCGATTTAAATATAGATAAATATAGAATTTACGCTTTACCGGCCCAGTTACGAAAACCAGAAACAGTGCTGCCAGGAAGAAGCAAGATGTATACAGAAAACATACGATCTATTTACATATTATCTAGTTAAATAGTTACTGTTCAAATTATAGTACCTTTCTGGTATTGCTTTTGAACCTCCTCCGTCGTTGGCGTACTCGCCTAGAGTGAAGATCGGGGTCCAAATCCCGTTTGAGGCAGACGAAAGATTTGTAAAATTGGTATGTGCTTCTTCTCTGCTAAGCACGCGGCATTCAGTAATTAGTATTTCGGTACTGGCATGAAATTACTTAAAATATGGTATTGTCTAAAACTGGAAAAATTTTGAAATATGGAAAATTAAGACCAAAATATTCGTCTAACCACAACTAAGGAAGCTTAGAAATGAGTGCATGTCTAAGAAGGTTATTTAGGTTTCAATTACGTGTATGCTAACCATTACACACTCTTAGCCATGCGTACGTGGCTAACCCTAAGGTAGATACTAGGTTAGTTTTTGTGATAGAAATTAACGAATTCTCCAACTTTGAAAATTATTCCAGTTTTAATTAATACCTTTTATCAAAACTTCATGAAATTTCTGGTTCATAAAATTGTTACAGTATAGAAAAACTATATGGTTTATCTTACTCGTACAACAGTATATTTAGATTTTTTGGGCTGTATTTTTGTAGGTGACTTTTGCCTTTTTTGTCCTTCAATGTTTGGTTTTCTTTAGATTTTAATACATCTGGTTTCAAATACTATTGATGAAGCATACTTTACTTTGTTCAAATGCGCATATAATGAATCAAATTACCATTAGTGTTGCTTCAGTGACCTGGCACTATAAAAATCTAGCTCGGCATGTTGGTCTAGTACAAGGCAGACTGCACGTGCATCACAGATGATATATGATATATGCTGACCAAGATAAAGCTGATATTTTGCTTACTTAGACATTACACAACATCATTCACTCACTTACTTGCATTGTTTTAATTCTGTGAATTAGATTTTATTTGGAAACAGAACCGGCCAAATGTTGGATGGTTTGTAATTCTATCTTAATTTAGAAAAACAAAAACGACTCTGGGGATAGACAAATTAAAAAACTTAATTATCTCCGCACCAAACAATGCCAATTGTTCATTTTATATTTCGTAATAGAAATACATCTTACTATATCTTACTATCAGTTTATCAGTAAAATGAAAACATGTTACATCATCCATTGCTACACTTCCAGTTTCCACTGATGGCCGCCATATCTCCGGTGTCATGTAATCACCTCTGGCTTTTTCCCGAAGATATATATAAAACGTTTTTGAGAAATCGGCCTCCGCTAAAGTGATATCAACTGCGAAAAAAATTCAAACTGAGAAGTCTATAACTGGTAACTAAAACATCGCGTATGTCATAAATATAAGACAGGGAATACAGAATAACTACTCTTGAAATTCAAATGTGGAAAAATGTACAACGAGTAACCGAACAACACTTTGATTCACGAATGCGCATAGCGCATGAGTGAATTGTCAGTTGTTCGGTTACGAGTTGTATAAATTCAAGAGTAGTTATTTTGTTTATTACATAGATTTTTACAAAAATATTGTTGAACTTATGAGGGATTTATTTTCCGTATTCATACACGCAACGTTGACAACGACGATTGTTGAGACGTCTCCGGAGTGAAAATAACACTGTTATGTCACATGTGAAATATCGTTCTTATTTCACTCGGAAATCACGATATTTCTTCGCTTTGTGTGTAATAACAGTCTTCTCGTTCAATATCCGGGAGAAAAGTCTAAAACATAAATCAAAACTGTTCTTACATGTGATGTCCTGTATCTCGATTTCGGTTGAGTATAATAAATGCAAATGATCATTGAACATCAGATTACTAAACTAAAAGACATCATCTACGGAAAATAAAGGACTACGTTAATATTTTTTATTTTCGTCTGAAAATGTGTGGATAAAGTAATTGGTACTTTCGATTTAAAAACTGAACGCATCATAAAGTTAGTTGTAGTAGAGTGCTTAAATACAACAAATGTCGTTAAAAAGATGAAAAAATAAAGTTCCAATGTGTCAAAATAACAATAAAAGGAAGGTTTGACATTTTACTTTCAATTCGGAAAAAAAACATATCAAATGTTCAAATGATCTTTCAGACGTCGTGAAAGCTAAAAATGTCCAATAAATACGTTTGACGACGAAACAGCTTAAGAAATATAAAGGTAAACCGAACCCGAGGAGTGCTGCGATTAACGGTTGACAAATTATTTTACTGGAAATAAAGTTGGGTGTGGTCAACATCAACTTTATAAATGTATGGTAAATAGTTTCATTCGGCAAGATGTAAAATTCTGAAGTAGTGATAATGAGTATACGAAGTCAAGCTTTCGTCCTGTGGCTTTATCTGAGATGCAGAGGAAATACAATACTGAGGACACCAGAACTGTTATATTATTAGAACAAACTGACGACTTGTTATCGGCTTTTGTACACTGTGCAATACGACGGGTGTCACATGTGAAGAAGGACTTGCTTACCCTTCTGGAGCACCTGATATCACTCCCGGTTTTTGAGGGAGATTGTATTGCCCTAGCTTTAGCTTTCAGTGTTATGTCTTTGTTCTACTTCCACGCTTGTGTTTGTGTTTGATCCTTTGTTGATAACAGTCTTGTCTGATCCTATGGATGTGTCAATTATGAACTTCGGTATTCTTCTCATTCTGTTTATTGCAGTAGATCTACAGAAGTGATAACCTTATAACCATTTTTGTATATGGTAATTCATGCCTGTTCGTTGTAATTGTGCATCAATTGAACATTTTGACACATTTTCCAATACCAGAGCACATTATATTAATCAAATTGATAATAACATCCCCCTCTAGATGTTTCATAAAAAAAAGGTAACACATTTGAAAGAAGTAAAATGTTTACGACTGTTCGTAGTCAAACTTGATTTCTGTCAACAGTATTTATTTCCTTCTTGTCAGCTTGTAACGTAGTAATCTAACTGTTAATTGATGTTTATTAAGCAAAACAACGGAATATAAAATCACAGCCGAAATAAATTATTCAAATAATGACCGGTAATTCTTGAGATATATTGAAAGAAGGAGCAGATACTTTGTAGCATGGGAATAATTATTTGATTATAACATATAAAGTTATTAGGCTGCAACGTACTTATAGTTAAGGACAATTTCATCAATGAGCTTTGGAAATTTTACAAGAATAGACGATTTAATGAACAACCATTGAAGAATGTTATACGCCCAGAATCTATTTTTTGTAACACTGATGACTTATGACCACTGAACCCAAAATCAATACCTGGCTTTGCCCAACTGTACCGTACCGACTTGTCGAAAGTTAAACTCGAAGTTTTCAAACAGCCAGCAACGCGCGAGTTTTCAAAAAAGCCGGCAACAGTGTTCACCTTGACAGTACGTTTCGAACACTCGTCAGCTCTTTTGACAGCCACTAGCTGTCAAACCATTGAATACTCGCCAGTCTTTGTTGACAGCTTCCAGATTATGATTATAAATTTCTCGGGTCTGCAGAAAAAAAGGTAAGAAAGTGAATAACGAGTTCGTCAGTTAATTAAACAAAATTTCAAAACATTGTGCATCCGTTGTATATCTTGACAGTCGGGATTTTGGCTGGCGATTGTTCAACGACAGGCTTTCAACACTTGCTAGTAAATTGAAATCGGCTTTCAATTTGCCAGCTTTTGTTTAGCTTTCGACAGGCAGGTACTGTACACGTTTAGTTGGTATATCTCGACAGAACTGAAGTTATTAAACGGAATCCAAAGTAAAAGAAGGACAAAATGGAGTATAATTGCATTATATAAACCTCGTAAGCATTTATGGTACAGATGCTATGATTAAGATCAGAGGTTTAATATTGGAAAACTAAAATCTTCTCGAAAGTCACAAATTCGAGAACGCAATAGTTTTTCATGGTCAGTATTGTATTCTGTATCTCAAGTTCAGTAGGATATATAAATGTACAATATGCAAGTGGTCAATTAATCTCAGAACACTAATGACAGAACATTATTTTCGTGGCGAAAATTTAAAATGGAAGGAGATGTTAACTCTTTATGTTCTCTGAAACGGTCTGGCTTAATAATTAGTAGTATTATGCTTAAAATATAATCCACCCGAAGTAGACAATGTTTGACATTTTAAAACGGATAAAACACACTTTCAATTTGAATAAAGAATGATACAAGAACACATAAAATCTACAAAACATCTTTCAAAGTCTGAAATCACGTTGAATTTATTGAAACTTTGATTAAGTTATATACATGTATGTAGCTTAAGAAGTATTCAAGTACTCATAATAATATTTCAATTAGAAAACGGGAAATTCGAGATAACTTTTTAACCTTTAAAGATAGACGAAAAAATTGAAATTGCACATTTGTCCAGCATTACGGGACTATTTTAAATCTGTTGTATACATTTTGTAATCAATCAATATGCATTGTAGCTGCGCACAAGTGAAAAACGAAATTTCTCCCAAAAACATTACACCAGACATACAGTGTTTGACTAATGTTTACCAGTAATCTCACGATCAATGGAGAGACATATCGTAGGCTATCTCACACCCAAGGGCTCAAATATTTTTTGTCTCAACCGAGGCTTGACGAGGTTGAGAAATAAAAATGTTTGAGCCCGAGGGTGTGAGATAGCTTAGTCTGCCCAAAATAGGGGTAATTGATACTTTTTCTCACATGTAACACTTGTAATTAAAGCGTT
>JAOXYI010150366.1:0-11578 GCA_028566495.1 Lithophaga antillarum | reverse complement strand
ACATTCCGTTTAGGAGGGGTTGTACCCCGCAAGGTGGAGAACCTGGGTCCTATTTCTATACCCCGGAAACCCTCGGGTGGGGAACATAGAAGTTACAGAACTGTGTTATTTATCTTATGTGTATTTCTTGACTGCCAGATAGTTTCTTCCATATAAAAAGAACTTTTTCAATTATTCTTCATCTTGATAACTTGAACATTTTCACGTTTATCATTTACTTCAATATGACACTATGGCATGGTACGGTATGAATATTATCCTGCTAGACTATATCTTGTTGATAATTCCCTGGGTTCAATTATTACAAAACAAGTTGACTGATCATAAGATTTCAGGATACCGTGATCTTTTAACCTACCTGTAATTACTGTTGTTGCCTCCAATACAACAATACGGCTTTCAATACGACAGTACTTTGGTTATTTTCAGTGCACGTAAGTCTGAATATATGACATCTGTTGGTAACTGTATTATGCAGGTTTTTCATTGAGAGATTCGAGATAGTTAAAGGGGGAGGTTTGGTTACCTATAAAACTGGCATATCCTAGGACTATATAGTGCTTGTACCAAGTCAGGCTATCTCGTCTCATTGTTGTTTCTTGTTAATGTTTTTTCTTTATTATTTTGCTGTTTGTTAGGGAGGTGATAGTGCATTTTGTTGTGATGTATTTCTTTATTGGCTTTAATGTTTTCTTCCTTTTAATAATCACACTATCTTGTTCGATTGAAATTCCCAAAAGTATGAATTAAAGTTCAAAATGGGAGGGTGTATATAAATTTTTGATATATTTGCATTAGACCTAGAAACAAAAAGAAAAAAAAAACATCAACCCAACTAAGAAAAAAAGAAACAAAGAAAAAGACAACCAATAATCAAGATCCTTGCTTGTAACGGGCAACTAAAATGTAGATAGATCTACTTTTCTGCCAAGCAAAATAAACAAATCAAACAAAACCATTCTACATTCATTTTAGAAAGGAATACATTACATGTATATTTTTTTCGACCTAAAAATAAAAAAAAATGATGCCGAAAGAGTTAAGAAAAGAAGTAATGATACTTTCAATAAAATGGTTTGACAAAAAGTGTTCATTAGGTATGCTATTTGTTTTCTCTCTCTCTCTCTCTCTCTCTCTCTCTCCAGAGTGGTTTCAGCACAATGTCTTTTTGTTTTTCTTGCAATTGATCGAAATAGATTGAGGTCATCACGTAAGAAATTTTAAAACGCACTGACGAGTTTCATTAAGTTAAACGCAAAAACAATTCCGGTGTGTGATAGTTTGAATGATTACTGTATAAACTGTCATGCAATGAAGAAAAGCCATACCTGGAATCAATCCTTTCTCAAGACAAATATACAAAGTGTAATTTTCCTGCTTGCATTACCATTGGACTGAAGAAGTGTATCATTTTCGAAAGTTTTTAACTTTTACCTTTTCGGTTACTGTAATTTAAATACAATTAAGCAAGCATCAAGATATCCGTTTTTAGGAAAAATGACAAACAGTAAACACATTAATGCAATGTAAACCAATTAGAATCATTAAGAAGATTTGGACAAGAATTTCATCATAAATATTTAGAAAAGATTCGAACAGAATTTAAAATAATTATTGTTCACTTTCGTGTGATAAATTATTTCCACTCAGGATACTCTAACCAATAAATATTTCGTTCACATCTTTTATCTGTAAGAATGCCAAATGTATAATCCATAGTTATATTTAGAAAATATTGCTGCCCTACATTTCTTTTGACGTTTTTGTATTAAGCTGTTTTTCAAAATGTTTCAGTTTCTTTTTTAGATGGATGCTGTAACCTGCAAGCTGTTTGCCTCTCTGTGTTTTTGGACATATGTATTTATTGAATGTAGTAACGGTGTCCCGTTCAATAGTTTCCTATCAGCTGATAAATTTTCTCGGGAAATAGGTGACGATGAAATAGAACAGAATGAACAACGTATCAGAGAAGAAGGTAATCTATTCTACTTTCACTGGTAATCTATTCTACTTTCATTTGTGATCTATTCTAATTTCATTCTGCTTTCACTGGGAATCTATTCTAATTCCCTTGTAATCTGAACTACTTTTATTTGTAATGTATTCCACTTTTACTAACAACCTATTATACTTTCACTGGAAATCTATTCTACCATAATTAATTGTCTATTCTATTTTCACTGTTATTCTGTTCTTCTGTCTTTAGTAATCTATTCTACTTCCATTTGTAAACTAGTCTACTTTTTTTTTTTGTAATCTATTTAACTTTTACTGGTAAACTGGGAATCTATTCCACTTTCATTAACTAAGATTAGTCGAAATTAAAGCTAGAAAATTACGTAATTTTTATAGTTACTGAAGTATAGGTATTTAGACCTATTCTCTGTTAGGATAAAACAAATCGAGAAATGCATGACCTGAGATTTAAAAAAAACTAACATGTAAAATATGTGCTATCAAGCACATGTAAAGATGTGAAAAAAAAATCACCATCTAAATATAAAAATAGAACCAACATCGGACAATACGAAACCGTTGTGCTTTCAAAGATCTTCAAGAATACTCATTTTGACAAATTTTGTGACTGCATTTTATGATGATAAAACATGGACCCCCAAGCCTAAAGCTAGAAAAGATGTAAAAATGTTTACAAATATTTAAAGCTGCATTTTATTAACATTAAAGTGCGGTAACTCTTTAGATAATCATCTTTGATTTATCACTGCGAGGGTAGATTATTTCTACAAATAAGAGAAATAACTACAAACCAGTGCAACCGGTGCATTATTCAATTACCCAATAATTAAAAACTTAAAATTGATAAAGTTATCTCGCTTTGTACAAAAGTAATAATTTTCAACATTGTTGACCTAATATAAGTAAACTGTAGAAATTGTGGCAAATAAGGCTACATTTAGATAATAAACTAAACAAAAACGGTATTTTGGTTAAAAAAAATTGATGTTAGTTTTTATGGCAACGAAGGAACCTAAGCTGGTAAAGTTGTGTTCATTGCTGTCAACGAAGGGTGATTGAACTGATGGAAATTGGTGATATTCAATTTCATTTCTATTTTTTTTTATCCCACCACAGAACTATTCTTAAATATAAAACATTTTATGACAATATCCTAGAGTATGTTTTGCTCTGTTTGGTTGGCAAAAAATATGAAGAAAATTTTGAACTGAAATACTTATTTGTTATAAAATGACGATAAAATATTTCAATTATAAATCAAACACAAAACAGAGCCCAAAATAAAAATGTGTTTCACTTAAATATCATAAACTAAAACAATGACACAAATCCGCCTTAACTACTAAAAATTTGTATAAAACTGTGACAGCCTTCAAAGATGGCAAAGAAAACTCAAAGAACTGTTGTTAAATATCAAACGTCTTTCTTTTTATATCATTCCAAATTATTTTCAACTCTTAATTATTTTTATTTCAGATTTGAGAAAATTAATACTAAAGAAACTTAGATTTCGTGACCTAGACGATGTATCTTATCCCAAAGTATATGACGATCTGTCAAAATTGTATGACATACTACCAGAGGAAGCCATGGGTATGAATTAAAATTTATAACTTAAAATATCAAAATACATGTAAACAATCAAAGGGATCATTCAAAAAGATTCATGTAATGTTATATAGAAAAACATATTAATTAAGCAATACAACCTTATTGTCCAGGAAGTCCGTACAAGCTTTCTAGTTGTTCATTTGGGTTTGGTTGTTGAAGTATATCGCCAATTTGTCAGCAATTCGTCAGTATATCGTGACTACCAGACTTATTGCGGGATTAAAGCCCGCACATCTATCCAGCTGATCTGTGAAACACCGACTGAATAAAAATACAGGAAGAATGATACATGCAACACAAATTACAAGTTTGTGTTCATATAAGAATGTTATTTTCAAGTACTTTTCAAAATAAGTCGAGTAGTAATGAATTTATATTATTTGATTTGGTAAAAAAAAAATATATATATAAAGAGAAATTAAAGTAAAATTCAACATATCCATTTCAATGTTCAGTTAATCACTATAACTTTGT
The DNA here is from genome assembly GCA_028566495.1 of Lithophaga antillarum. Classification (NCBI taxonomy): domain Eukaryota; kingdom Metazoa; phylum Mollusca; class Bivalvia; order Mytilida; family Mytilidae; genus Lithophaga; species Lithophaga antillarum. Next base: position 7,516 of record JAOXYI010150366.1, on the reverse strand, counting down.
TGACCTAATGCTGAGAATATTTTTGATTTTTACAAAGAAAACCTCCTATAAGACTTCAATCATTAAAAAAGAACTTTTCACAAACTGAAAAAAAGAGTATTGATTTGATGAAAGTGACGTTTAGCTTATCATTTCAGAGCTGTATAACACAAAACATACTCTGAACTAGATACCCGATTGTCCTCCGGACTGTTGAATGGTCTTCAAATTCCGCATCTGATCGCAATTTGCTTACATACATTGTAATGTTGTAGTCTACATGTTTATTCTTAGTAACAAATTATTGTAAAACAGGAAAAGTACACAATACAGATACTAAAACTTGCATGAAAAGAATCTCATATATCAGAAATTAATACGAAATTACATTCTGGGTAGCATCAGATTTTACTTTGTGTACGGTAACAAATATTTTAACAAATATATATATTCAAAATTTATATCTCATAGCAGGGATGATGCAACATTATCAAATCTGATGAAACACCATAAAATGAAATAAAACACTACAGATAGTAATTGCAAGCATTTGTAAAAATAAAAAAAAACTGAAAATGTCGTCATGACTTGACATTGACATTTGACTTTGTTACCTTGATCAAGATCAAAGGTCATTAGAGAAGCACCCATGCCAATATGACTCACCATGACAGAGGTTTACTGGTTTAAGGATTTGAATAAACATTTAACAGGAGATAACTTTCCTAAAATGGATGCAAACGTAAAAGTGAAAAAGTGTTCCCATACCTGACAGAAAAAGTTTGAATTCAATATCCTTTGTCGTTTCTTCGTATTGTAACAAAATCTGCATTTCATAAAGGGGACAATATCTACTACAATAAAAAAAGGGTCTCCAATGGCTAGGGTACACTGTAACTCCTATACCTGATGTCGTATACCAGTTTGGTTAATATATATCGTGTACAATCTGTGACAAAACTGCAGAAAAAAATAAACGAAAACAATAGGCCTTTCCATGAATGGGAAGCCCTAATAAAATGTAAACAAAGTGAAGATTCTTTTAAAACGATAATTGGTACCGCAAATTTAATTACTCAGCTCTATTCAGTATCATACAATAATAATTATTTGAATCACTTCTGATTTTTTTTTTGAATTAGCATGCCATATTTCTTAAATCATATAATATTTTATATTTATATTGCAGACAAAGAAGAGAAAAGGAGTTCCAACATCAACCATGCATTAGTTAACAAAGTAGCAGCCCTATTGTCTGGGTTAAAAACAAGACAAATAGATAGTCCCAAAGTACGAATGTCAAGCCTTCGATTTGGTCGATGATATGAACTTTTCGTAAACTGTGCAATAAATTTTGCATTATCATGTGATTGCTACGCAATAAAAGAAATCATAATCTATATAATTATTATAAAATTCATCTAAAAATGTGTAACACGTAACCACTTTGTTTATTTTCCGGGTACTTAAGTAGAATACAGCTCAAAGAAGTTGAAATATTCTTTTTATTTATTTTTTCCCACTATTCTATCTTCATTTTTAAGTACCCTTTTTCCGTCTTTTCCTTGAACTAGGATGAGATATGGTTTTGTGGCCTTTTCATTCTCAGTCAATTTAAAATAAGATCACAATTAGCTCTGACCATCGAAACACTAAAACCCGAACGACATCACTATTTCCATGCTCTTCAGAAAAAAAATATAAAATGAACACTATTAATCTTACAGTAGTATCCTTACTTACCTTCGTTCTACTTCAGTTTATTTTGGTAACAAAAATATATTCGATAGAAGTCTATATTTGTTCACCTTTAGGTCAATTTGGGGTTTCGAATATATTTATGAAAAAATTAAATAAAGGTTATTTCCAACTAACTTGTACTTTGCAGGATCTCATTTAGAAAATATTCCGCAGTGATCTCCCCTTGATAAAGTTCCCAAAGCACTATGAGATTACATCAGAATACCACGAATTAATAAGTCCTCACTTAACAAGACAAAACCAGTATGAGATTACATCAGAATACCACGAATTAATATGTCCTCACATAACAAGACAAAACCAGTACTAACACATAAAAAACAAACAAACAACCCCCAAGTACGAATCCCATACAAAAGTGGGAGTGAGAACGAAGAGTTAAGCTTAGTCTGCTCTGATGCAGCACCTGCAGCAAAGTTATAATCTCAAAGCCTTTGTATAAGCGACAATTTGTGAAGAGAGACAAAAACGAATTTATAACACGGAAAACATGTCTGCGATCATCTGAGAGATGAAAGATAATTATGTAGTTATCAATCAATTTCTAAAGCGATGAATTAAAAGAAACTCCCTGTCTGTAAAACTTGGATCACCAGGACCAGGGCCAACCGTATCAACTGTTATACATAGACCTCACATGCGGGGGTATCAGTAAATGTTACTATTAGGAAATGTGAAATTTACAGGGAAAGCTAAAATCATCACGTGTCATAAAAAAGAAAATGCACTTATTCCTTTTTAACAATTTCCCACAAATAAGTCTTAACTATGAAGCTATTTTTTTAGTCTCTGTAGTGTCTATGGCTCGAGTTTACTCAAATATAAAATGTGTCACTGAAATGAAAAAAAAATCAAAATGTTATCAACTTTACGATATGAATATGTTAACTACCATTCTCAATAAATACATGCTGAAAACACTTTATCATGTTGATAATGTGCACTATCATATAAGTTTTAGTGTTTTCTTAAAAATCATATGAATATTCAATAACCTAACAGACCAGAATGGCCAAATACACAATAATTACCCATACTTCATCAAGGAAAAAAAAATTATAAAGCATCAAGTTATTAAAAATCCAGTAATAATTGAATTGTTACCTATCTAGAATCAGCGGCCATGACAGCCAAATAGTCAGATAGTCGGTTACATTTACTTAAACTGACCATTGTAACTTTAAGGCATGAGTTGGCGCCTGCCGTTTAGCAATAGCAAAAATGAGAGTGTACTCGACTCACATCATACGTGATAAACAATAAACCACTGAATCTGGATATTCCGGTATTCTCCATTCATAAAACTATTCAACACGATATAGCTGAAAAATTACCGAAACTGGCATTAAGGTTCAATCAATCAATGACAGATCCGATAATGGCTAAGCTTCTTCAAGTATGTAGTATCACTGAAAAAAAGTAAAAATATCTACGAGTACTTATAAAGTTGGGAAATACCAATTTATACTAAAAGCCTTTACTTTATTAATCATTTCATTAAGAAAACAGTAGTAGACCACCAGCCAGTGTTATGATACAAATCCGAGGCAGAGCAGGGATTACAAGAACTCCTAAATGGAAGTGAGATCAGGTGCGTCTACAGGGTAAGCATCTCCTGCTGTGCTCGCATCATTCGTCCGGCAATCCCAATAGTCACGTCCAGTAGTAAGTCTAATCCGTGGATCAGTGACTCATTGGGTAGATCTACGACAAGAAAACATGTCTGCACCCACTTTAGACAATGGAAGTTTAAACCGATCGATCAACTCGTGATGACGATCGCCAAGATTTCAGTTTAGTTTTATGATATCATTGAGTAGCTTTCTGTTAACCGTTAACCTATGTAATTAGAACAGGTTCTGGCGTATCAACTGCGATACAAATGCGTCATATGCAGGGGCACCAGGGATATTACTACTCGGGAACAGAAATAAGGAAGTCATCCAGTTTGTTATAAATCTTGAACTGTAAGAGCAACAGGTAAAATGGAACACACCTAACTTATTTCTGGATTTATCACTCTTGTTGAAATAATTTTATATAACCTGGTGTATTTATGAACGTACTGACTGACAAAAATATTCCGTAATTAAAACACAGCCAGAACCAAGCATTAAAACAGTTTACGGTAAAGGAAATAAAAGAGTGGCGGATGTGAGCAGGGATAAACAATCCTCCAAATAGAAAAAAGTTTAAGATCTGTAGATCTCTCCAATACGTTTCAACTGGTCAGCTAGGTAAAAAGAAAAAAAAATATTTAGAAGTACTGAAAGGAATTTTTAAAATAGAGTCCGTTAAAAGTCATGCATAGGGTGAAAATATCTAAATTATAAAGATATACAGATTTTCCAATTGTATCTAGTTGATTACAAATATCTCAACTCGAAACAATTAAATTTTAATTTCAATCAACGGGAAACACATTTTAAGATCTACTTCTCTATTAACTTAATGAAAAATGCGTACAAATTCAACCAGATCAGATTAAGCGGGAAATACCGCGCGACAATTTGATAAAAAAATCTCGTACTTATTATTCATTTTGAAAGCTTGTTTAAAGATACTCGCTACTACGAACAAATTTACTAAGACAGTGTGTCTTACAGGCCTAACGGCTTTACCATCTTTGCCAATTGCAGAAGATTTAGATAATCTCTTTGATACTTTTAAAAAATGAATGGCTTAAATACTGAAAATGATTGAATGTCTGGACAGGCATCAAACGTTCGAACAGGCTAGCAAAAGAAGTATCCCCAAAATACCGAGCTCAATTGTTCTTACAAAACAAGACGTTAAACAGATTGCGGAACCTAAGCAGAAAAGAAACAGCAGAGAAACAGGAAAAAGAGAATTCACGAAAAGTTGAAATTTTTGGATAACCATTAATCTGTTAGAAACATGATCAACAAAGACTATCCGTTGCATAGTACTTTCTTCCATCATTATTGCGCTGAAGTCGGTTCATAAACAGTAAATCATCACAAACATCTTCTACACTACATTACAGAGCAAACTACGAATATGGTAAACCCCAAAACACTATCTAAACATTCTATGCAGCAATGAGGCAAGATCAGAACATTGCATCGTCCCAAGTGCAGTAGAAACAGCTTTCAACAAAAACATGATGATGAGTGCAAAGAAGCAATATTTTTTACATAAACAAACCGTTTCATATGTAAAATAAGTAATTCCGGAACATACATTAGTACGTGTTACTGGTGCAGCAAGTGGTTAACTAGCAAGATATATGAGAATCACAAGTGTCCATTAACAGTTATCAAGGCAAAAATATGAATAAATGATAATTTGAGCGACGATTGGTTAACTAGCAAGATATATGAGAACCACAGGTGTCAGTTGACATTTATCAGGACAAAAATTTGTATAAATGATAATTTGAGCAGCGAGTGGTTAACTATAAAATATATGAGAAACCACAAATTTTAGTTGACAGTTATCAAGACAAAAATTTGTAGAAATGATAATTTTAGCAGCGAGTTGTTAACTAGTAAAATATATGAGAAACCACAAGTGTCAGTTGACAGTTACCAAGACAAAAATTTGTATAAATGATTATTTTAGCAGCAAGTTGTTAACTAGTAAAATATATGAGAAACCACAAGTGTCAGTTGATAGTTACCGAGACAAAAAATTTTATAAATGATTATTTTAGCAGCGAGTTGTTAACTAGCAAAATATACGATAGCCACAAGTGTCAGTTGACAGTTTTCAACATGACCAAGACAAAAATTTGTATAAATGATAATTTTCAATGTCCTATATTTTGACCTTTAAATTGAAGTACTTCATAAAACAAAAATGAACTAAAAGTCACACTTTCAATGATACTAAATATAGAATTCTGATATGAGGGGAAATGAACGATATGATTATGTCAACGAACATGACAATTTAGGGCAGATGGTCGCATTATCAATTAAGTTATCAACAAATGACGTTTTATTAATCTGAGGTGACAAATTCATAGATACTTCAAATGTAGTCGAAAATATGGAGTTCCCTACACATGTGTGGATAGTTCTGTTGTGTAGTTTAGCCGTTATTCATACGTATGGAGATCCAGTTGTTGTAGAAAGTATTCCTGATAATGATCGTGTGGAAACACTTGGTGGTGGCCTATACAATTCATTTGGTAAATATATTTCAAAGTGAACACAGAATTATAGGATATTATTATTTTAGATGACCACATTCCAAATCGTGGGGACATGTTGAAGGCCCGCATATTTGACACCTAGATTTCATGAAGCTTTTATGAAACGTTCTGGTTGTAGAATCTTTGGATATTTAAATTATGTTATTTTTCTTTTAAGTAATGCCTTTCGAAGTCGCAAGATCCTGGAATTACTAATTATTTCACAAAACGTTATGAAATGTAAGAAAAATGCAACGCACCAGCAAAAACATGAAACCATGAATGTACAAGAAACAAAATAGGACTTACTAATAGAAAGAAGTGTCTGGATCCACTCTTCAAGAGACCTCAGTAACCGGATGGACTAGGTAGTTGATCTATCCATTCAGATCACAGTAGTATATCGTCTGTAAGGTGTGAATGCGAGCCTGACTGTGGACTATCGCAAAAACGTATCTTCAGTCACAAATTTACCTATTACTTGTCGAAGGTCTTTAGTTATCTGTAGAACCTCTGGCTTTCTTCACCTGTCCAGTTAACCCGACAGTAACTCCTTAAGGTCAAGCAGTTCTCGGTTGCTATAAAAAAAACTGATGGTTAACTGCACGTGCAGTCAGGTTTCGTTCTAACCGGAAAATTAAGTTAACAGTTCACAGGTTTTTTAATTCTCACTGTAACAGTTCATAAACCGTAATAAATATGTTTTACAAGTCGTGCATTGTTAAAATCGACAATCTGTTTGACAGTCGTCCACCAAAGTCGACGTGTTTGTCGTATTCAAAAGAGTTGAACTGTAATCATCTGATAATACCGACTTTGAATTTTTCTTGAACTATCAAATATGAGAATTTTTTGGTTATTTCTGGAATGATCCTCTTATGGAATGTGTCCAGGAGTGCATTTAGTTCCTATGCATCATTTCAAGCACAAACAATAACCTTGTCCCGTTTCTCCTAGATATATGACAGGATGTCAAGCATATGGACTACAAAAAGTAAAACTATCAGATTAACTGACATTCTTGTGGCAAAAAAAAAAAAAAAAAAAACTTGTTCGTACACAATAATCCATGGCTCAAATCAGAAGTTGGAGAAACACGTATGTAGGTCAAGGTGACTGGCACTTTAGAAGCTGAAATAAAAAAATAATGATAAACAGATAAAAATCATTAGTTATACTTTAGTCTCTACATATCCTAGGGCGATAAATACAGAGCAAAATCTAACGTTGATCTAAAATTTTACATCAGCGTTTTTTAATACTTAAAGAATGTACGAATTTAGGCAGCCATCCATTTTTTACTTAAAAACGACGAGCTTCACATATTTTTCGTAAGAAGCGGTTTTGTGAGGTATATCCAAAAATATTTCTATGGTATGTTCACGTATGAATAAAATCATTCAAATTTAAAATAAGTAAATGAAGTTTTGCAAAGCAAAACATATCCCCTACTGTTCTGACAATATATTGAAAGGGCAGATTTTGTGTGCATAAGATATCATTAAAATATCATCAAAATGGTAAATGACCTATAGTTCCTCTACCATATCTACGGAAATGTTAAGGTGGTAACATTAAAAAACGTCGTTTAAATATCGAAAATATGACCTCTTTTCT
>JAOXYI010150256.1:0-11578 GCA_028566495.1 Lithophaga antillarum | reverse complement strand
CGTCGTCAATGTTTCTCAGATGGTCGTCCATCAAGTTTATACTTCTAGTGCCGATCGGAAATCCAAAACCGCGGGACAAAGTTAACATAGGATTCAATGGGACAGAGTGAAAAAGCCTTTTTTTTCTGAGAATGGAAGCAAACTTTACTTTGCAGAAATGTTCATTGGATTGTTCTCTACAAAATTTATACTTCTGTTGCCGACCGGAAATTCAACATGGCCGCCAGGGTGAATAATGAGTTATGATTGGCTGAAAGTTCAACAATTTTCTTGTTTGAAATCACAAAGTTGATTGAACTGTTATGTTGTTATAATGTTTCTTAGATGATCCTCTACCAAGATTATACTTTTTCTACCGATCGAAAATTCAAGATGGCCGCCACCGCGGGACAAAGTTAACATAGGTTAAAATTGGAAATATAAAAAAACAGTATTTTTGTCTGAAACCACATTAGAGAAGGAAAGAACTTGGCAGGAATGTTCATTGGATGGTTCTCTACAAAATTTATAATTTTAGTGCCGATCGGATTTTTAACATGGCGGCCAGGGTGAATAATGTATTCTGATTGGCTGAAATTTCAACAATCTTCTAGTTGAAGTGGTTAATAGAACCGTTATGTTGTTAAGTTTCTTAGATGGTCCTCTACCAAGTGTATACTTTTTGTGCCGATCGAAAATCCAAGATGGCCGCCACCGCGGGACAAAGTTAACATAGAATTCAATGGGAAATGTCGATAAAGTCTTTTGTCTGAAACCACATTACAGAATGGAAACAAACTAGGCAGGAATGTTCATTGGTTGATTCTCTACAACATGTACACTTTTGGTGCCAATTGGAAATTCAACATGGCCGCCAGGGTGAATAATATGCTCTGAATGGCTGAAATTTCAACAGTCTTCTTGTCAAAAACAGCATGGTCGATGTAATGAATAATGTGTTCTGATTGACTACCATTTCAGCAGTATTTCCTGATGGCTCTTATTGTTTCATTTGCAAATAAGCTGTATTTTGACAAAAAATCATTTAAAAAACTTAATTTGCAGAGCATCAAAAGTATGTACATTAGCTCAGCCTACTATTAACAAGGACACAATGTTTTTTGAGTTTATGTCAAACAAAAACAAAAACAATTGTGCTATTTGCCTAGGGGAAATCAGGTGAGCGATACATGCTAGTTGCTCCGATAAGTTGCTTGGTACTAACTATTGTTGGTTTTGGTAGGATATATATAGTATCAGCGAACTGGGATATACGTTCTATAATCTCTTTTTTTATCGTGACATTTATCATATAAAAGACAATGTGATTGAAATAAAACGAATACTGATATATTTATGTAATTAATAGGGAAAAATGAATTGAGTATACACGACAATATCTCTTTTTGGATTTAGCTGTGGCATAGATTTCAGTATGTAGTCTTTTCCAACTTTTCTTTTTGACACTTATGAAAGAATTACATTTAGTAATAATTTTTAAAATTACCTTATTATAGACAAAACATTGTCACAAAAGCTGCTCAGTCAAGTCTACATCAAGCCCAAATAAATGTCATCACTTCGGAAAATTTATGGTCACCATCACGAGTTGGTTGACTAGTATGGAGTGTCCGTATCACAAATGATTACAGACATGTTCCTAGTATGGTAGTCATTACTGGTTCTCCTTACCTGATTTACGACTTGTTTTTGTATACTGGTGCCACTTGTGAAGCAAGACATGGTTACCTTTCCGGAGCACCTGATGTCACTCTCGGTTTCTTTAGATGTTTGCATTGTCCTAGCTTTAGTTGTTAGTATTGTGTCTGCATTTTGCTCCCATGTTTATATTTGTGTTTGATCATTTGTTGGTAATGATTTCGTCTGACCTATGGATATATGGTTTATGAACTTCGGTATTCTCATTCTGTGCAATCTAGTGAAGCACGCTATTCTAGAGCATGTGTCCATATCGCAATTTCCTAGATAGAGGATTGTTTCTAGAAAAACGCTACTTAACCAGGTTACTAACTTGATGTCATCACTTCCAAAATTCTACGGTTGCCATCACAAACTAGCTAACCATGATGCAGCGTCAGAAATGGTCACTGGCTCAGGAATTTGGTCTTAGACCTTGACTTTTTCTTAGACTTTGCTGCTGAGAATAAAAATTATAGGGCAAAAATTAAAAAAATAACATCCTGAACTTTAATGCTGCGGAAAGAAAAGCAGAAGACGGTCAATGAGTAAACAGTAAGATTATACAACTTTCAGTCTTATGATGTTGATCGCTGGTTTTATATAAGGAAAAATCATCGAAACCATTTCACCGAAATTTATATAAATTTCAGTATCAGGTCCTTACATTTAATATTTCCCAATACGAAGTTTATTGCCATCTTACTGTGTTAGATCAGTAGCAGTGATAAGATTTTCGGTGTTAACTTCGTAATAATAATGAGTTCGGTCAATCAACTTTAGGTTATTCCAAAAGCAATAGGCACTGGCTACGGTTACATCGAACGTGTAACTGTGGCCAAACTAAAGGCTCACCTGGTTGTGATTTGGCAAATTATAAGAATTCGGAAAATGTTCTTCTGAGCAAAACTGTTCCCTGGTGGCAGCCATCTTGAATTTCTAATCGGGATAAAAACATGAACTTTGTAGAGGTCAATCCAAGGAACATTTCTGCCGAGTAATAGTTTCAATGACCAAAGGGAATCAGAGAAGGTCTTTAAAAGACATTTCCCATGAGGTCCAATGTTAAACTATGTTCCATGGTGGTGGCCATCTTGAATATCTGATTGGCCAAAAACCATAGACTTTGTAGAAGTCGATCCAAGCAACATTTCTGCCTAGTAACAGTTTCACTTACTGTAGGGTATCTGAGAAGATCATTAAAGGTATTTGACATAGGGTCCAATGTTTTAAACTATGTTCCACAGAGACAGTCATGTTGGATTTGCGATGGATTAAAAAAAAACCACATAAACTTTGTAAAGGACCATCCAATGAATATTTCTCCAAAGAAACAGTTTCACTGATCGAAGAAGGCATTTCCAATAGGGTCCAATGTGAAACTGTGTTCCTTGGTAGCGGCCATCTTGAATTTCTGATCAACAACAGAAAAACCATAAAGGTAATTCCTATAGGGTCCAATGTAAAACTATGTCTTGCGGTGGAATCCATCTTGGATTTCCAATCGGCAAAAACCCCTCAAACTTTGTAGAGGTCTATCCAAGGAACATTTTCGCTAAAGAACATTTTTACTGATTGATAGTTTCTAAGAAGATCTTTAAAGGTATTTTTCATAGGGTTCAATATTAAACTATGTCCTGCGGAAGCAGCCATCTTGGATATGCGATCAGCCAAAAAAAAAAAAAAAAAAGGGAAAAAACCCCAAAAAACCCCTACCATTTGTAGAGGACCATCTAAGAAAATTCATATATAGTTATGGTTCATTGCAATATGGTTTCTGACAAGAAAATCTGTGAAATTTTAGTCAATCAGAACACATTTTTGGCAGTAGCGGCCATGGTAAATTTCAGGACTTTTTAGGGGTCCATCCAAGGAACATTCCTGCCAAATTTGCATCTAACTGTCAAGTAGTTTAAGAGAAGAAGATTAAAATGTGAAAAGCTAAAGCCGACGACGGATGGACGGACGACAACGGACGCCAAGTGATGACATTTGCTACCCTGGTCCTTCGGACCAGGTGAGCTAAAATTACCGGTTACCCACAGGTAAGTCGAGAATTAACGGAACCCAATTGCAGTAGTAACTCCTGCAGAAACTACTGGTGTAATCCTAGAATTTATTTTCAAAGTTATATTTTCGTTAAAATTAAATATTTAAAGATACACCACTGACTTTTTAAATACATTATTTTTATAATTTCTGTCAGGCAGAACGGATTGCAGCCGATGTTTCTTGTTGTCAGAACATATTTATTTAGAACATGATAAAGAACTGATTTTTGTGTGCATTTTAGGTTATCAAACAACAGTTTAATTTTGTTCTAATGTGTGTAACTTTAAAACAAAGTACTTCCTTTAAATAATAAATTCGAGATTACGTCCAGTATAATTAAAGTATAAATTCTACGATTACTATTACATCTAGTGTCAGTTAAAATAAATTCTAGGATTACACTTGTAGTTTCTGCAGCCGTTCCACCGGAATTATTTCTGTTAATAAGCTGGACTTACCTGTGTGTAACCGTTATTTTTCAGCTACTGTTACACTATCGGTGTAACCACAGCAACTGCCAAAGGAATATGCAAAATTTAATTTTTAGATATTACATAGTAATCGCACAGTAACGTGACGCCAAATTTTGTCGATTTCTTGGTCTTAGCTAATGAATATTGTCAATTAACAGCTCGATGTCTTCCTCATCAGCGCCACTGGAACAGCCGTCAGCAGCTGATATTTTATTATTTTTGACATTTGGAACACTTCTGGTAGTCAAAACTCGATAATTCATGTCTGCTTACATAAATAGGTAAAATATGAAAGGTCCAAACATTTGTCGCCGGAAAGGGCTCTCGAGGGTAAAATGGCAAATCCATATTGGCAAACGCATGGTATTTCCATCATAATTTATTTCTTGTGACTCGAACTCTTGCGTTTCTGCCACAAGTGTTTCCTTCCGATTTATACAGTGATTGATACGTTCAACGTTATCAAAATAACGTTTATGGGTTATGGTTCATGCGTGTATGGTTCAGTGGTAAATGTAAAAATGGTGGACTTCACTTGTGTGTGTAGACAGTTAATCGTGTATGAGTAATGGTGTATAAGAACTGGGGAATGGTATATCGTGTATGAGGAATCGTTCACCTTATATTTAATGTATAAATAATTCTTCGTAAACCACAACAATAAAGTATGTCATGTTCTCTTAATCGGAAGCTGTTTAAGCTAAGGACATTATTAATCTCACGAAATATAGAACAAATTCATCTATAATTTAATTGACTAAATTATAAATTTTGAGAAAGTTAATAAACATTCATAAACAGGCAACTTTTGATAAATAATAACAAAAATATTAAGCATAGAGAGAACAATCTTTAATTTTATAATATTTCAATATTTTGTCGTCTTATTTAAATACAAAGTTCAAGATTAAAAATGACCTGCAAATACCTGTACGAAGACTTACATGTGTGACGTATTAATTTTATTTAAAACATTCTGCTAACCTAAATGTGACTACACTGCACGTATTCGAAATTAATGAAATATTGTTTTTTAAAGAGTGAATTTTCTGGTGTAAAATATAAGTTTAATGAAAAAAACCAGCCATTTTCCATGTCTTCAGTTAGAAAATACACGATTTATATCTTAACTCCATTATGCATGCACATGTAACTTCATTTTTTAAAAGTTACACATAAAGTCGCTTTTGTACGGAACAATACCATGTTTTATGTTATTTAGTTATAATAAAGTCGCTTTTGTATAGAACAATCTTTGTAAAACTGATTGTTTAGTTCCTCGTCCGCATATGAAAACAAAACGTATAATGGTATAATTCTTGTAGACATTGTAATGAATTAAAAATTTAAATTAACGGCATATGAAAAAATTGTTATAATTAAAACTTCTGTCGACTATACTTATTTTAATATAATATCATTGATTCATTGATTGAATGGGTTTTTTACATCACTTTCAGCAATTTTTCAGCTATATCGGGGGGGGGTCCAGTTTTTATTGGGGGAGGAAGCCGGAGTACCGGGTGAGAACCCCCAACCTTTGGGAGGAAATTGGCAATCCTTGTCAATTAAGGTTGGAGTCGAGCACACCTCTCCACCAGCAACGATCGAACTCACAACCCCAGTGTTGACACGCCGGTGATCAATAGTAGATATGACTACTTAAACCATTCGACCACCAAGGACTCTGATGTATATGATTCAATGGCAAATGATGTGAATGATAACGCTGAACGTTTCAATCGCTGTATAATTACTTATCATCTGCGGATATGTTATGAGGTTTCGCATTTTGATTTGAGGATTAGGGTAATATTTAGGTACCAAAAAGTGTCGAAATAATAATATAAGCTTGTGACGTAAAACCTAGGACATTTTTATTTTATTTTTTATTTAAAAATGATACTCAAAATATGATTATCTTCTGTAAATGTGCAATAAGGTTTAGAATTTCAGTTTGAAGGTAAGGGCTGATTCTTGAAAAAGAATGTTTCTTAGTTGAACTTTTTTTACCACAAATAACACGTATTGCTTGTTTTAATAATAATATGATTTGCTGTGGACATAAATTTCGAGCTTGCATATCATTCGAATTCGACGATGTTTTGAAAGTAACCATTGTCACAAATAAGTTAAAAAGTACAAATGAAATTTTCATCAGCCGTTCACGTATACTTTATCTTTATTTTTCCCTGTCTCATTATTTTCTAAACTCAATTTGAAAGAAATTATTCCTTTATCAAGGTAGCTGAAGAATAAATCCTCGCTTGCATGATTAAAGATAAATTGATCATTCATAATACAACTACACGCTTGACTTGTCAAAGTTATAATCTTATAATTGTATAAACAATAAAGTTTGAAGTAAATCTATTAGTACCATCCACAGCTGTCAGTTTGCTGATTTTGCAAAAAACGAAAATGTCTTATATATTTTTACTGTTCGCCAGTAATAAAGTTTGAATATTGATATAGTTTTGTATTTTCACACATTCATCCTAAACATGTAGTAACATCGAAGTCTTAGTAAATGCTAAGATGTGTGTGTATTATATCTCTTTAGTAGACAATAAACTGGTTTGTGATATACAAATAGAATGTCCACAGGATGTTTGAAATAAGAATGTAGTCTTCGAATTGTAAGACTTTAGTTTTTGACATCTACATGCCAAACGTTCTAAAACTTCAAAGCAGCTCTTTCGAACAATATTCAACCCCTAATAAGTATATGTGGAAAATGATATTAAAAACATGCAACAATAAAATAAATAGAATAAGAAGATTACGGAAGCCACATCAAGAACTCAAACATTCAGAGGACACAGACAAGACCATTACCGAAAAAAGGATCAAACACAAACACAAACATCGAAAAAAGAACATAACACTGAAAGTTAGGACAGTACGAACTCCCATAAAAACCGGGAGTGACATCAGGTGTTCCCGAACAGTAAGCCTGTCCTGCCCCACATATGGCACTTGTCGTACATTTGTATATTGTGAGACGACACCAGCATCGTTCAATAAGAAATAAAAAGTATCAGAAAGTTAATAATACAGACATAACCTGTACAAAAAATTAACTTAAACTTATCCGACCTACAGGAATGCTTTAGAAATTCTGATCAATCCAACAAGTTAACTAAGCTCAGGTAAACCAGAATCGGAAATGCTCTTTTTTCTAACTGCAAGTTTGCTTCATCAAACTCATGAAACTTGACCACCTGTCCGCTTTCAGATCAAACCAAACAGTAAGTGAATATTTAGCAGATCACACGTTGGAATAAGTTTGCTTTATAAGCAGACCATGAAATAAATCCACTTCAACAAATTAACAAGAAATAAGCGTAAAAATTATTAATTGATTTTCTTCTTTTTTTGTTACAAGATTTTCTTACATTTGTTTTTTTAAAGAATATCTTGAACGGATTACAGAAAAAAATCTGATAGATTGCTACAGGAGAACAACTATTATTAAGAAGTTTTTATTTATTTTATGAATATATTTTCCATAATTTATTATTATTGATAACGATGAAATATAAAATATTTTCCACATTCATATGAAAAACATTTTTGTCTTGATAGGTAGGCCTAACGTGTAGTTACTTCAATTATACAGGTAGATTTTGTTAAACGAGTTCAAATATAAAATTAAACATATAAGATTAATGGGACAAAAAGTTAAATATGATAAATATAACATCAGTTATGTAAATAAAAAATAACAATGCAGAAATGATTGGTATTCATGTGTAATTTAGTGAATTGTAAAGACCAATCAAAAGAATTTTATGACAATTTATTAAGATGGAATATTTCTATTTCATTTCGTAAAGTTCGTGACTGAAAAAAATTAACCTATAATCTAGTTTGTCTAAAGCAGTCCTGGTCGCAAGTTAACTTGTATTCTAGTCAGATTATTTAAACTTGGATGTAAGTTTAGTTTAGCTATGTCTGTCTAAAGCAGACCAGACCTAGAACAAAGTTTTTTCAACTTAGAACCTTGTCAAGGTCTAACCTAACCAGTCAAAAGAACTGGTTTCAGTTAACATTAGATGGACACAAAGTCAGGTTAGTAAATTAACTTGATTTACAGGTTATGAATGCACCCCTCTGTATACATGAAACACTGTTGTTAAGAAATTTGTATCCGCGAATTTATCCTAATAATACTAAATGCTACTGTATGTTGAAATTATCGGTATGAAAATGCTTTAATTTTGTTTGTCGAGGTTTCAAAGCCTGAAATCGGTCATTTTTAGCATGGTAACGGAAAAGCTTGATCATTTATGACATAGGTGCAGCTAGATACCATATAAATAACATCTAATTTGTCGATCATCTATGATCTATTAATTAAATATACATAGAAAAATTTTATTTATTCTTTCCGTAGCTATATGTACAGCAACGTCCTAGTTATACAAAAACCTACAGAATGGAAACGAATTTAAAATCAATTTCGCCTGCTCGCTGGTGACTCTCGGCCCTTCGGCTATCAAAAAGCTAACAAAACTCGTCACTTTACTTGTGAGAAACTGTCCCGGACAAAATTTTTCCTAGCGAACTTGAACATTTGAAATCCGAGTGTGATCTTCAGCCGCTCGACTTTTGAACTTCTCGTCCCCTCGCTAGCTTCAAAATCAGTTTGCATGGAATGAAATATGAGGATAACAAGATATGCTGAAATGGCCGACCAAGACACTTTCAGGGAAACATTGGATTTGTTACCGGGATAGGGTGTGTCTGGAAGAAATTAAAAGAAATTAGGACCAGACAAACACCCCTTAAAAGAATCGGGTTTGATATGGCAGGAAACAAAATTTTTATTGAGTAAAGACATCGATGAAAATACAGACGATATATCTGGCTGTAACCAAATTTTCTTTCTCTAAGTGTTTTCGAACGAAATATAAAGCGAAAGACCATAGGGTATACCTGTTTGACTCTAATCACAGAATTTTCTTCTATGCTTCCGAATGAAAAATGTACAGGAAGCAAACATATTAAAATATACTTATTTAACTGTAATTGCAAAATGTTTTTAATGAATACTTTCGGTTGAAAAAAAAAAAAGATAAATAAAGGAATTTACCATATGAAAGTATACATATTTGACCGTAATGATAAAATTTTCTCATATGATTGCTTTCAAATAAAAAAAGGTACGACTATATTAAAATATACTTATTTGCCTGTAATGGGAAATGTTTTCTTCTATGAGTCCTTTTAAATAAAAAATAAAGGAAGCAATCAGATTAAAGGATGCGTATTTGACTGTAACGACAAAAACTTTCTTATACCAGTTCTGTAAAATGAAATAAATACATTGTAAATAGATAAAGAAATAAAAATAAAAAATTAAGGGAGCGGCCATATTGAAGTATATGTATTTGACTGTAATGTCGAAATTTGCTTCTGTGACTGGTCTCCGAATAAGATAAACATAAAGGAAGTGACCACATTAAAGTATATGCATATGACTGTAATGACGAAATTTTCTTCTGTAAGATCTTTTGATAAAAAAATGAAGGAAGCTACCATATGTGAGGATAATATTTAACTAGTAACAAAATTTGCTTTTATGAGTGCTTTCCAGTGAATAAATTGAAACCGTCATATTAAACCATGATAACAAAATTTTTTCATATAAGTTCTCTTGAATGAAAAATAAATATTAGGTAAATAAAGATAAAGACTACATTACAATATAGACATTTAACTGTGATGACAATTTTTTTATGAGTGCTTTCAATTGACAATAAAGGAAGCCACTATATTAGAGTAATTTTATTCGACCCTACTGACAAAATATTCATACGAGTGCTTTTGAATGAAAAAAAAAAAAAAACGAAAGAAACGGCCATATTAAACGATACAAATTTGACCGTGATAACAAACCAAGTGCTTTTGAATGAAAAAAGGAAGCGACCATATTTAAGTATACGTATTTGACCGTAATGACAAACTTTTATTCTATGAAGGCTTTTGATAAAAAAAAATACCGGAAGCGACCACATTAAAGGATACCTTATGGAGTAATGTTTTGACATTTTTGGGTTTTTTTGTACCACAGTCCGTACATGTAACAGCTATGGTTGCCTTAGCTAGCAGGACAGTAGATGTTGGCATATTTTGACCCAGATTTACTAAAGTACGTGTGTCTTTTCTTCTTTGTGTTTAAGCTAGTGGCCATCTTGCTAGTTACTGTCCTGTGCAGATTTTTTAATGTGCGTATTTCACATCAGAGAGTCGAGATAGTTAAAGGGGAAGGTATGGTTACCAATAAATTCGGTTTAACCCCAGCACTATTTAGTGCCTGTACCACGTTAGGATATCTCGTCTCTCTGTTGTTTCTTTCATGCTTTGTCTTTGTTCATTTGATATCTTTTGAGGGAAGTGATTGTGCAATTTATTGCGGTGTATATCATTATTGGCGTTTCCTGTTATCTTCTTGTTTATAACGTATTTGACTTAAATGACAAAATTTTCTTATACACTTGCTTGAAATGAAAAAATAAAATAAAACAAAACAAAATGAATCAAAACAATAATGCAAGTAGCAATATTAAAGTATATGTATTTGACCGAAGTAACAATTTTTATATGAGTACTTTTGAATAAAACAAATAAAGGAAGCGCCCATATTAACGTATACGTATTCGATGGTAATGACAAAATTTCTTCTATGAATGCTTTTGATTGAAAAAAAGATGACGGAATCACCATATTAAACTATATGGATTTGACCATAAAACAATTTTCTATGAATGCTTTTAAATGAAAAAGAATAAATAAAAGAAGCGACCATATTAAAGAATATGTATTTGACCGTACTGACAAACCCTTTTATACGATAGCTTTTGAATACAAAAAGAATAATAATAAATAAAGGAAGCACGGATATCAAGGTATATGCATTTGAAAGTAAAGATAAAAACTTCTTCTGTGGATGCTTTTGAATAAATAAATAAATAATAATCATAATAAAAATGACGCAAGTGACCAAATTAAAGTATACGTATTTGACCATCAGGACATTTTTTGTGAGTGCTTTCAAATAAAATAAAATTAAAAGAAGAAAAATTTCAAAATATAGGTATTAGACCATAATTATAAAAATTTTCTACTGTATGTTTGTATGAATGAAAACGACCACATTAAAGTATATGTATTTGACAGTAATCACAACATTTTTTTCTAGGAGTGTTCTTGAAAAATAGGATGCATATTTGGCTATAATGACAAAATTTCTAGTGTTTTTGAATGAAAAAAAAAATAATAAAGGATGCAACTACATTAAAGTATACGTATTTGATCATGACACATTTTTAGTACGAGTGCTTTTGATATTAAAAAAAAAAAAAAAGCGA
>JAOXYI010150146.1:0-11581 GCA_028566495.1 Lithophaga antillarum | reverse complement strand
TCCTTTGATCTAATTTTGACTAAAAATATAGCAGCTATGGTCATTTGAATAAATTTCTATTTTTAATAATGACGGCCATATTGAATGGGAGACAAAGCTGCTAGACATACTTTAAAAGGGGACCATCCAAGGACCATTCTTGTCAACTTTGTTAACCAATGGTTTCTGACAACACGAGTTTTAAATAATTTTTGACTATTAATGCCCAGTTTGCATTATTGGTCAAAATAGTCAAAAGTTCAAAGTTCACAAAAACGGAATGTAATTTGTATATCAAGATCTAACAAAGTACCAACTTTCATGTAAATCTTACAAACCATGTCAGAGGAGTTGCGATGATAAGGTCTCCTTACTGGGCTGGACTCAATTTTCTAAGTCCAAGGGCCACAACCCTTGAAAATCCAAATAGTCCATAACATTCCTATATACATGAACATCGGCACATCACGATCTAACAATGTTCCAACTTTCATGTAAATCCTACAAAACATGTCAGAGTATTTGCGATGACAATGTCTCCATACAGGACTGGGTAGAAATTTCTAAGTTCCAAGGGCAGAACTTTTGACAAACTCAATAAACCGGAACATCCTATCCACATGCACATTTGTACACCATGCAGGAACTAACAATATACAAACCTAAATCTAACATACCATGTCTGAGGAGTTGCGATGACAAGGTCTCCAAACTGGACTGGGCAGAATTTCAAATGGGCAACAACTCTTGAAGAACTCAGTGGATCGGAACATCCTACCCACATGCCCATCTGTACATCAGGATCTGACAATTTACAAACTTTCATTAAAATCTAACAAACAGTGTTACAGGAGTTGCGATAATAAGGTCGGTAGAAAGTTCAAAGGTCCAATTCTTAGAAACTCAATGGACCGGAACATCCTACCTTCAGGGATGTTCGCATATGATGTGTTATTGTACAAGCTTCATGTAAATTAGGCAAAGGACACATGAGTTGGTAGGACAAACGGACGGACGGACAGACAGGCTGATTCCTATACATCCCAAACTCCGTTTGCGAGGGCTATAAAAACTGCAATACACATTAAAACATTAAACCCATAACTAAAGTAGTTTTTATTTGAACTTGTTTGTACAGAAAAACTTTTTCGTGTATTTTGTTATGTGTTACATATTTATATATCGAAGCATTGTGCTGTGCTTTGATTAAATAATGAAAATAAAAAATACCGCAACAGCAACACATACCAGTCTCAGTTGTTATGAAACAAGAAGACATGGCATTCAATAGTTCAGGTTCTCTATACGAAATCACAATCAAATTATTATGTAGTACGTCAGTAAACAGCTTAAAACTTCTCCCCCTTGGTACATTGTAGCAGGACTGAGTTTTTCACCGAAATCATTGAAGTCGCACAAAACATTGAAGATGTTCGGATCAATTCCTTTGCGATACTTTCTAAGCCTTTGATGTTATAAGGTATCTCAGCGGAATTTTTTCACGATGACGTTTTTGAGTCCAAAACTGTAAACAATTTGTTCGTCGTTGTAGTTATCGACTAAAGCTGAATTTAAAGTGGAATCAGATACATATGTGATATTTCTTTTGCAGCTGCTGTCCAATATGAAGGTAAGGCTGTCGAAAAAAAATCTCTATCAGTGCTTTTATGACAAACAAAAATACAGGCTAAAAATGAACATAAACACTATAAATAAATACAGTTTACTGACACTGGACCTTTATCTATTCCATTCCATTTTGTGGTCATGCCTACTAGGGGCAATATACATATATATATATATATATATATTAGTATTCATCATTGTTGCAAACTAAGGCAAATATTTCTACTTCCATTCACCGTGTACCTACGTCTCTCATACTAGATTCTATCAAATACTTATCTGCAGGTCTTGCTTCGACAGACCTGGAATTTTACCTCATTACTTTTCATAAAATATAGTCCCTGATAATAACATGATACGACTGAACACCAAATAGTGTGTAACTTAATGCTCGGAAAAGACAATTCCCATCCCCTCTCATTGGTACCATTTCACTTGGTTTGGCGTTGTATGCAGCCTCACGAGTGTTTGTTTTCTTATGAAAATTTTTAACCTGAATGCCGAACATTGTTGCTTTGTTTCTTTGCCAGTTTTCGTCTACACACCAAAACAGCATTTTCTTCTTTTTGGGTTCTGTATATATGTACTCTACCGTGTCGTCAGTATCAGTTTCCTCTGTAGGATCTTTTTGCTTCGTCTGTTCGGGTTCATTTGATGGTGAATAACTATACTTTCTTTTCTTAGGGGGAAGGTGTAACTGATCCTTTCCATTTAAAACTTTTTCTGTTCTTTTCTGCTTCTTAAACGTATCCGTCTCTGACTTGCTGCTCCGTCCCTTATCTGTTCGTAGCGTATTTTTTCGGCCCTTTTCTTTTGAATGCGTCTGATCTGTCTCTGCCTTACTTTTCTCCCTCTTATCTTTTCCAGACCGACTGCTCTGCTTCTCATCTGTATCTGACTTATTACTCTGTTTCTGATCTTTCTGCGACTTGTCGGTCAGTGTTTTATTGGCCTCTGATCTATCTTTCTGTTTATCATCTCTCTCCATCTTTTTGTCACTTTCATCAAAACTTCTAAACCTTTTCAGCCTGTTGGAGTTTATAGTTCCTCTTATACCGTCTAAAGTATATACGTACAAGCCCTTTCTTATTTTTACTTCTGCAGTTTTGTAAGGTCCACTCCACCTTTCTTCTAGTTTTCCACCTTTTCTTGTCTCTTCTGGTGTTATGAAGTAAAACACTATCAACCTCCACGTAAACGTCATCTGTAATATCAAAGTCATGATAATGTTTTTGTTTTGTTTTTTTGCGCCGAATGAATGTTCTTTTGGGCTGTTTTTCTCCTCTCGGAAATATGTAGAAAGGCTTCAGCACGAAATTTCAAATCATGGTCCTTATTTTCACCGTCATCGTAAGCAGGCAGATCTAATTCGACAGGTAGTCTGGCGTCTCTTCCATATACTAAAGAAAATGGAGTCATTTTAGTCGATTCGTGCACTGATGTTCTATATGCGAATAAAAGACCAGGAAGCTGTTCACCCCAATCATTGTGCTTTTCATTAACAACACTTGTTAGCATTGTACAGAGTGTTCTGTTGAAACGTTCTGTATGACCTCTGTTTGTGGATGATATGGTGATGCTACTCTGTGATCAATTCCCATTGTTTTACAGAATAGATCATTTAGTTGATTACAAAACTCTTTGCCCTGGTCTGTTATCAGTATCTTTGGCATCCCGTGTGTACATGTAAACTTTATTAAATAGACATAGTAATGTCGTTTCCGCTCTTTGTCTTCCACAGCTTCTGCATTACCCACTTGTGAAAACGAGGATATAACGTTTTCCTACAAAGTATAAGTAAATTAGTTGATTTAATTTAATTGCATTTAAATAAATGTTTGTTTTTTCTTCTTTAATTAAATATAGTATTTTATATTGAAATATGGTTAAGTTCATGATGACAACTCCTTTTTGGAACAGCTTTCTTGTCAACAGATATTATCTGTTAAAAAGGAAAATGCTGTATTCAACACCTACAAATTTACAATGGAACAGCGTACGCGCACATGCAGTTGTGTAATATAGTGCATTAAACTTCAGAAATGAATTATTGCAGATTGAAGAAGGTTTTAATATAGGTATAGTTGTTACAGATAATGCACGCATATTAAAATCTAGAACAAACGTACAGTAATCATCAATTATTTCGATTTTTTAGTCATTGATGCGGAACTTCTGGAAACGAAAACTTGTTCACAATGTACTTGAAACTTGGGATACAAATAATCTTACTTTATATAATGATTAATTGCAATTTGGGACGCTCAAAACCCCTAGAATTACAAAATGCATGCAATGATATGCTTCAAAAATAGCTTTGAAATTTCGACTGTGAAACAACAAACCATGTTAGAATATATTATCTTTTCAACGGTCACCTTAGATTTCGGATTAGCATCACAAACACAATTTTTGGAAGTGGAAAACGCAAGGATCATTCACATTATAAAAAGATCCAGTGTAGTTTCTGACAAGAAGATTCTTGAAATTTAAGGCAATTAAAAGACATTATTGGCCCTGGCCGCTATGTTGAATTTCTGATCTGAGAGAAAGAACAAACTTTCTATAGAGGAACTTTTAAAGCACATTGCTGCCAAATGTGAAAGCTAACGACGGACGACGACGACGAGAGATGGCGATGGCTCGCATGGTCTCTGACCAGGCGAGTTAGACTAAAAGCTCACCTGAGCCTGTATCGCTCACCTGGTTCTAAAATGATCAACAAAGAAGTTGAAGTGGCCATCCCAGAACTCCACTCAGTATTAAAACATGAAAAACATGAAATACCATTGTAATCATTTGTGAATAGTTTCACTTGGTCAGTTGTTTCCATGAAAGTCAACTCCATATTATTGATCTTTAAAGTACACTTTCCATAGTGTTCAATGTTAAAGTTACACGAATAGCAACTCAAGACATAGCAGTCTTTTTAACCATGTTTTCTATTTATAGTAATGGTGGCCATCTTTGTTGCCAGTAGGGTCATCGGAAATAACTCTAATAGGGGACAACAGAAGGACCATTCCTGACAAAATAGGTTAAATAAGACATATCACCGGTTTTATAGGAATTTTTATCTAAAGTATAAAATCTGAAAAAGGATCACTGAAGAACCATTCCTGCCAATACTGATTCAAATTAACCACATTAGTGATTTATATGAATTTTTCATATTTTCTGTATTTTCCAAAATTTTTTTCGATATTTTCTGATTTTTTCTATATGTTTTTTTATAGAAACAGAATTATTTCCTTTTCATTGGAGCATCTAAAGTTCAAATCAATTAAACATCAGATGTAAAATACTTGCATTGGTACAAAATCTATGAAAGGTGACAGTGACCTTAAGGGCATGTCCAACAGTTACACGGGAAGTAACTCGTCATTAAGCTACCTGAATGAACTATGACGTTACAACAGAGGAACGTCGCAGTAGGGACCCTGTTCACTCGAGTGGCAAATCGCGCAATTGATCGGAGACTACAGAAATAAAATTAATATCCGGAAGCCAAAATCTGACTCATTATCACCAGTGACCTTGACCTCTGATCCACTGAATCCTGAAACAGAATTTTTTTCTCTTTCATAGGAAGACCATTAGACCAGGTTTGGCAGACATTGCGTACAGAAAAACCAATTGCTGATGCGGAGAGTCAAAGATGGTCACATTAGTGCGAATAAAAGAGAGGGAATGTCAAATCTGGTCGTTTTTAACTCCCCAGAAGCCTATAATTGTTGCAGCCATAGAAGTCTTAAAAATGTTATGACCATCTTGCACCTCAGCCTCCGGTGGAAACGAGAAGAATTTTACAACTGACGCGAAGCATTTTAAGGAATAAAAGTTGTTGGAGAATATTTATATAATATATTTACTTGTACATACAAGAACATTTTTTCAATGCCAAATCGGACTTGGTAGTCCCCACTCGAAATTGTTGCCGATCTTCATAAGCAATATAAAAAGTATGCAAAAATCGAACAAAAACATTAAAAACAAATCTAAAAATGCATAAAAAAGATAATAATTATAAAAGAAAAGACAGGAAACCATGGAGTCTTGTGTTATAGGACTAGGACTAGGAAAATCTAGGACAAAAATTACTGGAAGATTTTATGTAATTTTGAAAACACATTAAAGTATCGACGCTTGACCAAACTACTGTAAATTTGGAAATTAATGCGCACATTTGTTAATACGAATCTTCGAAAGCTGACTGTACGGCGAAATTGATTAATCCGATGCAGATAGAACTTGTATTCGACCTTTTAATTAATGCGAAATCAACATGGTCGCATTTTTCGCATTGATTAAAGGATTGTATGCATTACTTCTAAATTTACACTATAATGTATCCGAAGGAATAAAAGTACGGTTTTCCTTCATGAATAGCTATGTGTCATCAGCCGCAAATTTGATTAACAACAGAATTAAAGACTGAAGAAAAGAGTTTTGATGAACTTTAAAAGTATCCCTGAAAGCATTGTTGCAACTTCGATACATGTCAATGAAATAAGACACATCATATGATTAATCCAACAACATATTAGGTATTATATTATAAAAGACAATTCGCCAAAACAATTTATACTAAAGTGAAATATACTCTCTTGGTCATGACTCAAGCTATTAAAATGATTTGTCCAGGAACCATCACAGTAATTTGTCAAAAGCAGAGGAAAAGCGTACATGTCTCTACAGTGTATCATAAAGGAAAACTGACCAATTCTATAAATAAAATTAATAAAAAATTTTGAATAAAAAATTGGCATGTGTTCTTCTACTCACAACAGCAGAATTACACAGAAATATCAGAACAACCCGTCAAGTGGAGAAGAAGCATGCACAAGTTGTGAACAACGGAGGGACGCTATTTATATGCCCCCCGTGTCGTATTGCGGTGGGAGACAAATATAAAATCTTTTTTTAATTTCCAATTTTTTTAGAAATATGATTGGTCCTTTTGACGTCACATGACGTTCTATAAATAGTTGTATTGATTGAGTGTTTCCATATTTAGTAACATCGAGTCAATATGATAGGAAACGTCAATGAGCTTAAATAATGACTTCCTGTTGTAAAATGAAAGAGAAATATAAAGAACAATGTCAAAAATGATAAAACAATTGTAGCCTTATACACTCAGTCAATACATGGATTTATAGACCTGAAAAAATATACTAGTCAACAAAGAAACGATACACAGAAATGTATTTCACATATGTTTAAAAATTCAGACCGGTTTTTCTGGGTGCTAATATTGTTGTACGAGTCTTAAATTTATACAGGGTTAGTTTCTCATTCAAAACATTGATTTTTTGCAGAAAACGCGAAATCATTATTTACAGTTTTTGAGATTTCAAAAATCATATTTTTCACCGAAAAATGAAAAAATCTTTATTTTTTGCATTCTTTTAGACCTGAACTTTGACTGATAAAACTTTGAATCTTTTCTGATAATTTCCGTCAATGAATATTCAATTTTAAAATTTTGTGTCATTTTTTTTCTTGATTTTCCGCAAATCAATTTTGACACCTCTGTTACATTTTCCAGTATTTAGTGGTTTTGCAAGATTTTGCAAATTCAAACAATATGCAGTTAACGTGGAAACGATCTGACTAAGCATATAATCCTTGACAATATACCAATCTTACACCTTTTCCGGCGAAAATCGATCATGAAGTTGTGTATCGTTACTTTTGTTGACTAGTATACATTGACCTCGGACTGCGTCCTCGGTCAATATACATTTTCAGGTCTGTAAATTCATGTATTGACCTCACAGTAATTCTATAATTGTATGGTATAATATCTGCCTATTGTATAAACCATCATTAAGCGTACGGAAAAAAGGATTTAATTATTTTATATTGCTTATTTTTACTATCCGAGCTAAATACAATCTACTAAGATAACAGGAAACTCTGACCGAGCGGAATATTTACCGAAAACCTAGATTTAGAGTGTCGTATACATATTCTACATGTACGTAGTTACACGGACAAAACTGTCTACATTAGGTGATATACCTGTCTTAGTATCTTCTAAAGGACCCACCAAATCCATTCCAATCTGTGCAAATGCCTCATCCGAAACTGGAATTGATTTCAAAGGTTTCTTAGCCTTCTTTAAGGTCTCCTTACGTTGACACTTGTCACAGTTTTTTATGTACTTTTGCACATCTTTAAAAGACCCTTTCCAGAAATAACGGGTACGGATTTTCCTCCACCTACAAGACAATGCAAATTTTAAATTTAGTTAATTGTTCACTTGAAGTACATTATATATTTCAGTAAGTCTGCTAATTACTTACGATGGTTTCAGCTTTGATATTAAAGCTTAAAGTCCATTTGCGATGCTATAAATAAAGGAAAATTCGCTGTAATTTCTCTTAGGTTTTACCTCGAATTTCCACATTTGGTATATAACTTCTTAGCGGCAATAACTTACTTTTTTCTGAATATGTTTAAGTATTTATTACATAGTTAATGCTCTGCACAGTATGAAAAATATCGTTTTCCGCCTCATGTAATGAACTGACAATCTTACAGGTAAATCCATTGAAAGGGGTGGTAGGTTAGATGATTGATGGAGAAATTTGTTGTTGAATAAGGATTTTCATTCTTTTAATTTCCAGGGTGTTTGCTTCTTAATACAAATATGACATTGGATGATTAAATATTTTAATCAAAATCGGTATAAATTTTAAATCAAGAATAAAGATCGCACCCGGGGATAGCACGGTCAAGGCCCATCGTTCCTTTTTCATAATAAGGTAGTCAAACTTAATCATTTATTTATATAGTTCACAAAATTAGTATTTTAAATTCATTTTTAGATTTCAATACTGGTCAGTTTCATTTCTATGACAGAACACGTATTTAAATGTCTTTTCGTGAAAAAATGGCAATGGTTGATACGCCGCTCATTTAAACAAAATACCAGAAAAACGCAGTTTTTAAGAGAAGAATTGTGCAATAAATACAGATGACTTAAGGCGACTTTTTATATTTTTAGAATTAGCTATCTTTATCCTAACATATATCAAAATTTCCTGTCGGGGTCATTTATAGATATTTCACAAATTGTAAAAATTCAATGCTATGTGCACCGATCTTCACCGGCAAAATTTTCATCTTCAATTATACCCCTACTTCAGTGTGTTTTGTGTAAAATAAACATCAATTTTTATAAATCGTAATTAAAATTAATTGGTTAAATCATACTAGTTGCTTGTTATCGCTTGTTATTGCTCTGGGGCATAGCTAAAATAAACAAGCATTGAACTTTTTTTTCCAAGTCGAAATTTTCACATTTAAAAAGTTAAAATTTAGACTTTTAACTCGAAATTTTGACTTTACAAATCTTGAAAGTTCGACATGATGAAACTCAAAATTTTAACTTTTTTAAACTCAAAATTTCGACTTTTAAGTCATTATTTCGACCTTTTTAAGCACTAATGACTTTAAAGTCAAAATTTTAAGTTAAAAAAGTCGAAATTTTAAGTTTAAAAAAGTCGAAATTTGGAGTTCTAAAAAAAAGTTGAAATTTTGAGTTTTCAAAAGTCGAAATAATGACTTAAAAGTCAAAATTTTAAGTTCAAAAAGTCCAAATTTTGAGTTTTAATAAAAAGTTAAAATTTTGAGTTTTATCAAAGTCGAAATTTCAAGATTTGGAAAGTCAAAATTTTAACATTTTAAATGTCAAAATTTCGACTTTAAAATAAAAGTTCAATGCTTATTTATTTTAGCTATGTTCTTAATATGCTTCCGTTGGTATCCCTGTTATAATACAATCACAGAAGCGTTCAAAAATTTACATTTAAAATTATTGGAAACTCTGAGTCAAGTTCGAACTTATTAATTATGTATTTTATCCTCTCAAATTTTGGGCGTCATCCATTCAAAATCGACAATATATCTGATATTGTTTTACAATAAGTGTACAAGAGACAAATAAAAGCAAACTTATAAAATAACTTGAAAAAATATTAAAATATTGTTTTACATAGAAAGGAAATCTAATGACTTCTCTTTTAAAGGAAACGGGAAAAGACACCTTGTGCCATTTATAATTTCTGAAGAAAAATACGAATAGATCATCTCTTTTTCCAAATCGGAAGGTGTATGTTTGTGAAAAATCTCGATTCAAATCCGATATATTTCTGTCATTAAATAACGTACAATATTTCCAAGCGAACTGTTTCGTTACAAACCCGTATATTCCAAGCAAACGATTTTATATATTTTCGTCTGTTATAAAATCTGCTCCCACAGTTACTTATCAAAAGGATTTTTATTTCCTTTTATTTCGTTGTGTTTTCTATACCAGTTTGTCTTGAAAGTTTCCGACATAGAACGGCAAATCAGTCTCAAAATGCACCTTTTTAAATTTTATTCATTTTTGTTAGGGTACGCTCGATGTTGCACATAATTCGGTGGTAAACCGCCTTTCATGGTAATGTAAAATTTGGCAGTTTGAGCGTTTTCAAGTAGCAAGAAGCAGAATCCTATTATGAAGTCATCATTCATAGGTATCAGATAAATAGAACTGTCTGCCAAATCTATAGCTTTTAATACGAAATGAGAACCAGGGGCATATATGTCTCATGTCTCTGTGAGAACTAAATAGTCACATCTGCCATTCTTGCTACAACTGGTGTTAGTTTGTTCTATTCATTACATGGTATAATAATATCTTTATTATGATACAACTATACTCCTATTTCAAAATAATTATAATTTTCTTATTTACATTTAGAAGTGAACTGCGTGGTCTAGTTGAAAAAATTGTCATTATACTCACGTCTTGTTAACGCCAAGATGGCCACCATGTTTCTGTGAATGCACACTTTTTAATACTGTGTCCCTTTCCTTTTCCGATACGACACGTAATGTTCTGTCTTTGTGTTGGTAAAAAAGTTTATTATCTTTCAGCAAGTATTTTCTACAATCTCTCCTAAAATTTTTCTTCTTTTCCAAGGATTTTCGTATTCTCTTTGGATAGTTACCGCGATGCAGATAATTTGTAATTTCCCTTACACGTTTCCCATCCATTTCTAAAAAATTCTTCGCAACTACTGAACACGGGAGGGACCATTCTTCTTTATATTTGGTCACAGAAAGTCCGAAATATTTTGAAGCTGAATTGACGTCTTTTCATCCTTTGATGTTTTATAGACACGTGACTTCAAAAGACATTTGAGATCAAAGAAAAAATGCATCATCAAGGCAATTAAGTTATAGCTTTCTCATGGGAATTTTTGCAGGTGTTATGTCAGAGGGTCATGTGTTTCACAAAAAAACCCAAATTTTCCCACCAACCCTTATTTAGGTCTATATAAAAGTTCCGGGGCAAAGGGGAGGGGATAACTCAAATTTTTTGACGGGGGTGTGCGGCATTAATCCCCAAAACGTACCTAATTTTAAAAGCATGCACGAAATTAATGGGTTTTTTTTTTTCAAAATGTCGAGTTCGAGTTCAAGCTTGAGTCAAAGTCCGAGTTGGAGTTTAAGTTCGAGTTTGACGTCGAGTTCGAATTAGACTTCGAGTTGAAGTTAAGGTTGAGAAAGTGTTCGAGTTAAAGTTATAGTTAGGTCTTAGGTTATTTTTCGTTTCTCGAGTTATATTTCGAGTTTCTGCTTGAGTTGGGTTATCAGATCAAGTAACGATTTGGGTATATCTACTTATTCCGATTTTGAAAAGGTACCAAGGTTTTCTCCAGAAAAAAATTTCGTGAAATCATTGTGAAATGGACAGGATCATACTCTGCACTTTGATTTAGGCCACATTTTAACTTCTAAACACGTTGCGGGCCCTTTGGACCAGGTGCTGGACCCCTTTTTATTTTAGTGTTACGGTGTAAACTGGGATATTCTTTCGTTATTTCACCTAATTACCTACATTTTACATTCAAATCAGGAAAGATAAATGACAATAAATTAGACCGCAATATATCGATTTTCCATAACTCGACAT
>JAOXYI010150035.1:0-11582 GCA_028566495.1 Lithophaga antillarum | reverse complement strand
TTAGCTTTTAAATGGTGTTACTATTCATTCATTTTTAGTAAAATGAAGAAAATGATACAGATAATAGATATTTTAATGTAATGCACACCACAAAATGTTATTTACTGAATACATTTACAGAGGATTTTATGTTTTTAAATTATACTGAAATTAAAAATGTATTGAATCAGTTTTAAATTTATCTTGGAGATTTGTACAGCAATTATTGCACTGTTTCAACAAAAATATGAATTTTCGCATATTTAGCATTTAAGTAAATGAAAAGTTTTGAACATGTGCTTTGTGTAGATTAACAGAATTTGTTGAATTACCATGAATTTCAGTGGTATGGGAACATTAATGAATTCTTAAATAAAAACAAGATGAAAATATAAAAATATTAAAATGTAATAAAATGAAACAATGACAAAAATAATAAAACTGTTCTTCTCCCTATGAAAATTTAAAAAGTAAAATCACAACATGAAATGTTAATCAAACAAAAATGTGTCAATCTCATTAAATAAAATCAATACATTCATTTATTTTATCATACAAGA
The DNA here is from genome assembly GCA_028566495.1 of Lithophaga antillarum. NCBI lineage: Eukaryota > Metazoa > Mollusca > Bivalvia > Mytilida > Mytilidae > Lithophaga > Lithophaga antillarum. The sequence goes on along the minus strand of JAOXYI010150035.1, from coordinate 11,043 downwards.
AATACAACTAACATAAATAAATAAATATAATATTGGATGTGTACTTCTGTGGGATTTCCAGGAAAGACATGCTAAGACCCAGGGAAGGCATTTTGATATTGTGTATGTGTGCTATATATGTGCTAATTATATTGAATTTTAGGTTCACTATACATGAAATATGAATTCATTCATTTGTGGGAATCTGATTTCACAAGATGTCTTCCTTGGGTCTGTGTATGCTGTAAGCAACGTGGGTGAAATAATTAAGGAAAAACTATTTTCTTTTCTTACAGGAATCAGTTATAGATTTCCAGATGCTGAAGCCCTACTGGCACAAAACACCTCTATCTTAAAAAATAATTTTCTATGAAATGGTCTTCAGTATACAGAAATGCCATGAACCTAACTAAAATCTACATAAAAATAAATTGTTATTGCCCATTCAACATATAAAACCTGAAGTAGGTTTTTGATCCAAACATGATGTCAGATTTGGAGGATTTCATTCTAATATATCTGTTTCCAAGTCTGAAATATTTCTAAACTTTGAAATTTATTCTTCAAAACAAAATCCAGTAATTTATAAAAATTCTTTATAGTGTTACAAAGTTTATTATATCTCGGCACACCAAAGGGAGATAAATCATGTCAAACAGTTCTGTTGCATCTGTGCCTCTTGTCTGTGTCGTAAGAACTGATCTATGTTGTCAGATCTTGATATTTCAATGTTCGGAGACAGTGGGCTTGTACAGGTTACCTGAAATGAAATTTGTAAAAAGTTGTATTCCTTACTGCTTTGTTTGTATTTATAATGGTATACTTGCTTTTGTTTACTTCAAAGATATTAAAACAGTTTGGTTGTTTCATTTTTAATGTCAGATTATGGCATGGTAAAGTCAAGGAAACAAGAATGTATTTCATTAGTCGTTATTGTTATTATGATTATAGATGTATAAACATCATAAAAAAGTTTTACGAAAAAAATATTTAGGAAGTGTTGCTTCAGAAGGATAATTTAAAGTTTACTTGTGAAAATACATCAAAATGCCAATGTCAAGATTAGATACCTGAACTTGACACTCGAGTTATTTTTTAATATTATACACATACACACGGTAAATATAGGACAAAAAACGAAAAAGTGAGAGCTGGTTACTGATGATACGTATGTATAAAAATCACATTTTTATTATTTTTTTTTCTATGTAATACCTTGCACAGTTCTTGATGCGCTTGTTCCAAATAGATTTTAGACCATATCAGCATGTTCTGAAATTCATTAACTCCTCCTGCCCATTTTTGCCCAAAACTAATCAGGACTTCAGATGAAGGAAGTGGTCCTTTGCCGTTAATATAGCGTTGAAGGCTGGGTTCAAACCAATTGAAATAGTCAAATATTATCGTAGGTTCATCTCTGTTCAGTTTAACTGGTTCACTTCGGTTGTGAAGTTGAACAAATACAGTACATCTAAAAAAGATATTATACAATTACTAACATTTATTGTCAATCTCGTTCTAATTCTAACGCGAGAATTATATATGCATTAGCAATACTGGAACATTTATATGTCCCACTTCAAAACACTTTTAACATGTTTCACTGAGATTGGTTAACTTTTCTTATTACTGTGCACAGGAATATGCCTGGTGTAAAATTACCAATTATCTGAAAAATTAAATTCTGCTGTCGAAAATAAACTATCATCCAGCAAGACAATACAGAAACATGCGAATACTGTTTTTGTCGTTTTTCTACAAAAAAATCCCCAGTTTACTAACGAATTAAGCATGTTTTCGCGTATACTTTATACTGTGTGGAAAAAATTGAGCCTAGAATAGACAATTTTCCCTACTATACGTTTTGTCAGTAATAAAAAAACGGGAGAAGTGATATCAAAATGCTAGATACGTGACAACGTACTGATCTAAACAATCGACTCAAGTATTGAAACGGGAAAAAGGAAAACAAAAACAAATTAAATTTTTTTCATACCTGCACTTCCGAGTGGCGATGATCTGCCCATTTTGAACTTTCATAATGATTCCTCGGTCCAGATAACTCAACAACGTCAAGGTCATTTCTTCTTGCTTTTTATTCTCAAGGAAACATAATGGAAAATGTACCTGGTCGACATCATTTGGGCCATAAATCTGAAATACGTGTTTGTATATCAAAATATCTCTATTTTTTGGTTTTATTACAGTTTGTTCGCTGCCTTAAATACTCACGCATGAGCTCCAGTTGATGAATAGACATTTTCGCAAGAAATAATTACACACGGAGCTTACAACTAAATTTGGAATAGAAAAAACAGAAAACGCATATTTTAAGAATTTCAAAGTTTACACACATTATATATTTCGAAATAAGCAAGATGCGATATTACTTTTTTATGTGAATAGACGCGAGCTACGTTATGATATCATTTTCAGTTATAGACTTATATTTTAAGGGAATAATATACATTTTTCCTTTTCGTGAATAGACATAGGTGTCGGTATGGCGTCATCTCCAACTTATACTTTAAGGGAACAATATACGTGTACTTAATTGCTGCTGAATGGCTCTCAGTTATAATATCATTGCAATACTTTTCATGTTTTGGAGAATTGCGTCATTGTAACGTCAGTGACGTCCGAGAATAGTGATAACAATTTGTATTTTGTCTTGTCTTGCCTATAAAAATAACTGCACCACCTTTTTGGCAGTCTTTTCTACGTATAAGATCTATTTCGTTTAAATTTGGGGAAAAAATATGATATTCTCTATTTATATTTAAAACATATATTGCTTAATTATGAGAGAAGACAACCTAAAGATGTGTTTTCGCACAGCTTTTCCCGTATTGTCAATGTTTATTTAATCGTCTTGTCAAGAACTAATTGTATTTATTGTAATATCTTTTGGACCAAATAGATTTTTGTCCGTCGTATTGCCCTTACTGTTCATACTTCAATATCCTACAGAACCACTTCACGTCAGGTATACTTCGTGGATATATAAAATTTACTTTAAGTTTCTCAGTTATTAGGAAATCTAGTACATTTATTCAATGCCAATATGTCCATCAGAATTTAACAATAGTCGAAGTTTTGTAAATTAAAATTTAGCGACCAATTTAATTTTGATTGAGGAATGGTTCTACTCGTTTTGTGTATCCTAATACATATTGTTATTAGCTGCTCATCTAGTTCTTTAAACATATTGGGATCCTGCTGAACACTGGAATCATCACACATCACACGATACCAAATTAATTTGATGCACCATATGCGCGTTTCAGCAATTTATGTCTCATCAGAAAAAATTTGCTTGTATTTGCCTTACACCGTGGCTATCATCATTAAAAGATCTGTACATAAAATGTTTCTTATATAATAGCCGTTTACATACACTCGAATACGATTGTCACAAGGGTGGACTCGCAAATATGTCATGTATTGGTTGCTCAATTATGTGTGATGACTGAGAAATAGAGTAAATTAAATAAAGTCAGTGGACCGTCAAAATGAGATCAAGGTCAAGTAACATATGTCCGGCTGACATGTACATCCCCCTGATGAGTGTACTGACCAACTATGGTTGTTTCATGATGTGTGGTTTGTGAGAAATAGAAAAAAAAATTAACAGTCAGTAGACCTGAAATGAGGTCAAGTGTCAGTCTGACATGTACATCCCCTAATGAATGTATGGAACAACTATGATTGCTCAAAGAGGTATGATACTGAGAAACTGAGCAAAGTTAACAAACGCAAAGGACCAAGAAATGAGGCCAAAGTCAAGCAACAAGTGTCAAGCAGACATGTGCATCCCCTGATAAAGGTGTTTGCTGTATGATGTGTAATTACTGAGAAAAGGGGTTAATCATGAAAACTTGTCGAAAAGTTAACAGTCAGTGGACTACGAAAATGAGGTCGAGGTCAAGTAATATGTGACAAACTCACACGTACATCCCATGATGAGTGTACGGGCCAACTATGGTTGCTCAATGACATGTAATTAAAAGTGCACCAATATTGTTGCTGTATGATGTATAGTTACTGAGAAATCGAGTTAATCATGAAAGAAAACTTGACGTAAATTTAACGGTCAATGGATCATGATGTGAGGTCAAGATCAAGTGACAGGCTGATTTACACTCCCTGATGGATATGTGGAGCAAATATGGTTACTTTATGATGTGTGGTTACTGAGAAATGGATGGATGGATGTTTAACGTCCAGCGGGTAATCTTTCAACCATATTCAGGACGAGAACATATTACTATGATAATGATATATGAATCCTACTTTGTACTAGACCAACACGCTGAGTTTGATTTTTATAGTGCTAGCTCACTGAAGTAACAGTCTGCAGGAAGACATGTCACCTCACTCTGGCACATTATTCTGAGCCGACCAGTCTTTGCTCTTACTCCTTAATGCTGCGTGCTTAGCGGAGAAGCAGCAAACACAAATTTTAATGTCTTTGGTTTGACCCGACCGGGGATCGAACCCACGACCTTCAGCACTCGAGGCAAGCACGCTTACCAATACACCACCGAGGTGGTCACTGAGAAATGGAACTAATCACGAAAGCTTGACGTAACAAATTCAGTGGACCGCAAAAATGGGGTCAAGGTCAAGTGACGTGTCAGAAGTAGACATTTCGTGATAAATCTGTGGACCAAATAGGGTTGCTATATGATGTATGGTTACTGAGAAATGGAGCCAATCACGAAACTTGAGTAAATTTAACAGTCAGTGGACCATGAAAATGAGGTCATAGTCGAGTGATATGTGTCAGACTGACATGCACATCCTCCGGTGAATGTGTGGACGAAATATGGTTGCTCTGTGGTATGTGGTTATTGAGAAGTGGAGCTAATCACAAAAACTTGACGTAAATTTATCAAAATCCGTGAACCCTGAAAATGAGGTCAAACTCAAGTGATATGTGTCAAGCTAGCATGGACATCCACTAATGAATATGTGGGACAAATTAGGTTACTCAGTGATGTGTGGTTACTGACAAATGGAGCTAACTACAAAAGCTTGACGCAAAGTTAACGTAGACGCCTTCAAAAACATATCAATGTTCGCATTTGCGGACTTTCGTCGCAGCCGAGACAAAAAACCTTAACCGAATCTGTCGCTTTGTACACATTACAGTCACCACTAGTCAAACATGGTTAACAAAAATCTAAAGTGGATGTCATCACTTTTAGTCTCCATTCGTATTCATGAGAAAATCAATCACATCAACAGCCACGTCTAAATACAGCTATTCAGTGATAGGATAGTCGTTTAGCCTTGAAATCTGCTTGCTAGCGTTTGTCCTGTCACTAACGAAGTCTGCTCGAAGAAATAGTGTTTCAGCGTAAAGTTGACTCCAGTTTACTTCTGCGTCAAGGTGTATATCGTGAGACATGTGTAATTTGATTTTACAAATAAATTTCTTTTTAGATACATCAGGGACAGCGCAAACAAATTGTACAAGAATGAAGTTATACCGACTTGCGTTTTTCTGTCTTCGCTAACTCCGTTTCTTTTTTCGCGTAGGAAATATCTCGAGCAAAAGAACTTATACATTAGTGAACTGATTATGGATATACATTGGGTAACGCTAAATCATAGTATATGAATAAGTTCACACCGGCCTAAATTTTTCGTTATAGAACAAAGGCGTTGGTAGTGACATCGTTTCACTGATATACTCTTTACTCGATTATTTTAGAGAGCATAGTCTGTACAAATGTTGACAATCAAGAAAACTAATTGTGACCTATACACAGGCTTTAAGAATTAGGACTTCACGATGGGTGCTGCATTTAGAGCAGAAGTCATCCTATCGAAACACGGATTTCATGGGAGGTCGTTTTGTAAAATCTTTGTTCTCTTCCTTTTCTTTTGTTTACGTATGGGTAAAGCCTCGTATTATCAAGCGTGAATTTTTAAATCATTATTTGGTATTCTGCTTATGTCATCCTAAAACTCAGTACTAGTTACCCAATAACACTGTTGACCTATTTATTGCAGAATACTTTGTGACATTTTCTTTTCGTTAGAAAGACGGAATAGTGACAAAAGATTATTATCAAATGTATCTAAAATGATACACTGAATTTAATACTATATCAATCTAGATTTTATTAGTGTCGGATTTGAACATTCATACTAATGTTATGATACACTACTCGTTTCTATATTGAAATGTATTGATAACTATAAGGAAGATTACAAATAAAATTTTGATGATAAATATCAGCTGTCAGTGATCAAGTTGGGGAGTAGAAATAAGATTTCCTTAACCACTGACATATATAATTCGGGATTCTTGGAATTATTTCTTTTAATAAACTATATTTCGTGGAAACGGCTATTTCAGGAGAAAGATGAAATAAAGCAAAAGGAAGATTCTTTCAATCATAAAAAATGTTATGTAACGGTTAATAGAGCGTACCTTTATAAACAGTAGAAAAAAAGTGACCTGGAGATGTTTTCTGAATTTCTTATTTAAATGTTAACTTTACGTTTGAAGGCATGATTTAAAAAATATAGTACATAAATTTTCTACTTCATCAAGGTAATAGAAACGTTTATTTTATAATTTAAAGATACATGTTAAGTCCTTTTGTTGTATTTGAATTCCTTCATTGGTGGTGTCCAATTTTCACTACTTGTCCGGGATAGAATAGAGACGTTGTCTACTTGAACCGTGTCTCTGATAACTGCTCTTTATTTCGTAGGAAGTTTAATTAAATTAGGTATCTTAGTTTTATTACATATTATCATGTTACAATTTTGTCTCGCATATACTGGGGAGAGGGGTGGCACTATACGAAATGTGAAGAGATATGGGGTAAATGTAGGACAAAATCCTATACAATATACAAAGCAACAGCAAAGCAAAGGAACTGCATTTATTGCTGTTCTACATCTTGAAGTCACAGGAAGGCCTTCAACAGTGAGTTATCATATTAATACCCTACTGTAAGTTCAAAACGACCCCTAGCGTCGACATGAGAGATACTCTTTTGGTAATCTTGAATTGTGGATCCTTTGTTGTTTTTTTTTTCACGTTACCTCATTTTGTAAGTGAGCGTTGAGTTCCATATCGGAGGGTCCATAATACAACCGACAGCCTTTGGTATTATGAACAGTGTGAGTACCCAGGTCAACATGTCTGTAGCCCAGTTTGAACACCATTGTGGGATCTGTGTTAAAAACAAGTATTTTAAACAAACAGTGCTTCGAGTTCTTTCACGAAATGAAATTTGGATGAAATATTTCTTTTAACATATGTCTTGGAAAACAATTACAAAAATGTTTAGGTACAGTTGCAGATAAGACAGACACAGTTATGACATTTTGTCATTTCTATAGCAGTCAATTAAGGTGCTGAAAATACATGCACTAGGAAATATAATGCCAACAAATATTATACATCAATTTTTTTTTTTTTTTAAAATGGCGCTTGCAGTATCTCCCGAACAATATTTACAAGAAATAATCCATGTAGATTTAAAAATCACCTCAAAGATTATTAAATATATCCGTAAAAATAAGAGCTGTGACCATTTTGGACAAAATTTCTATAAATTGTTTAGTATACACCTTTTAAAACACTAGGTAAATTCTTACCAATATCTTTATGTGGCATCGAATGTTCAGGAAAATGGTTCAGCAGTGCATTATTTTCTGCAAAATGAGACAGAGAAATGAGACAGGGAAATGAAAATTTGTTAACAATAGCAAATATTTAAGAATAGAAATATTGTGATTTTGTTAAGTTTGAAAATTGTCCTGATCTATAGTTATTAAAAAGTGAAATATACACTTGAAAGGAAGACTTGGGTTTTTTATTACTAAAATGGGTAGTCAAAATAAAGTGGTAACTAATCGGGTGACTTCATCGGGTAAGTAATTGCGACGATGCATCATCACATCTGTTGAAGGTAAATGATTTAAATCTTTGGATTGCATGAAGGATACATGCTTTGTCAAATGTTTTGACCTAGATGTGATAGTGATTTCAGACAGAACCTGAAAATCATCCAATTTCGTTCCACACTGTTACTATATCTACAATAATATTAGGAGTTTCGAGAGGTGTGACCAGAATTACTAGTTACTCATTTGTTTTCTACGCTTGTTTTCCTTTCTACTGACCTGTTGTTTCTGCCATGTCATCATCATGATCTATCTGCATATTACCAGGCAATGGCTGCATACGAAGATCTTTCAAATCCGATGGTAGGTTTTCTGATTCCAGTCTTCCCTCATTTAACGGTATTTCACCTGTAATGATAAAGAAATAATTTTATAAAAATACAATATGTACCCGTTTATCACTAATGAATGCTGGAAACTTTGATCGTTGACTTAGATTTAATACCACTATCAGTAATTTCTAGTTTTATCGTGCTGTACAGATTTGGCAAAGATGAAAAGTGAAGAGAACCACTATGCAGTATGACTCGAACTTAAATTTTTTTATAGGTAACGATTTTTAGCATATACTTAATAAACATTAAGCCTGTAGCTACATGTATTTGGTAAACCAGTTTCACAGCTTGGTCTTTTGGTTAGTTCTAAGTGTGAAGACTGTCCAATATGAAAGGGGGCGTCTAAAGATATTTATGTAGTTTGTACTGTTTCACTTCAGAACATATCCTGTTAATTGACAAAATTACTATGTACTACGAAGACTAAAATAATATAATGTGGGTTTGGAGTAGCTGATCTGCTTTAAAATACGATTAAATCTTACTTAACCGCTGGATATATTTATATAGCGAGGTCTTCATTAACGGTCAATAGATTTATGGTGGTAACCGAAAACTTCACATGATGCTTGATATTCTTACATGATAGGAGTAACCCTATTGGTTGAAAAACGCTGATTACCGTAGAACAAGCTCTAGAATAACCATCATTTGTGATATGTAGACCACATTTGCAGGGAAAGCCATAAATTCTAGACTACAGCAAGTATGTCTGTCCACTATAATGTAGATATACTGAAATTTGCTATGAATGATCGAAAAAAAAATTACCGTACAACGAGAAATATAACAAAGGGACTAAGATATGAGCGTAAAATAAGTAGAGATTAACGGCTACACAGTTTAAATGTGAATTATAGAATTAACATTAAGCTGCATGCATTTATTATGGAATTGACAGACATACCCCAACATGCTTCGTTTGGTCGAAAATACGTCAATGCAACGTTGATATGGGAAATCAAATAGACTTAAGTAAAGCGACACTGGATCAACGTGGAAAATGCGTCGACAACATCAATTAAATGTCGGTCTAAAGTCGTTTTCATTATGTCGATAACTTCATCGTTTTATCAACGTAAACATGACTTGAAAATAAATACTCGTTTTTTCGTCGATCCAACGTATCGAATATCGATGTCGTAAAAATGGCAGATTATCGATGACGAAAGGACGTCGTCGACGGAAACATTTCGACGTTGATCCGATGTCGTTTTACCTACCTCGATTCAATTTCTCATATCAACGTTGCATTGACGTATTTCCGACCAAACGATGCCTTCTGAGACAATAATATTCGAATAACTTGGAAATACATCTTATGACAGACATGGAATTTCAGGTGAAATAATTTTGTTGAGACCGTCTCGCCTACAATTCCTACGAACAGATATGATATTTCTACAGTTTGATTGCATTTCTAGAAATACGAAGTATGGGAAGGTAATACTGATCTGTTCGGGTAAATCCTATACGAGGAAACAGACATTGAGACATTGTTAAGGTCGTGCAAATGCACGAGAATTGTGCTTTTTCAATCTGTTGTTAGAACATATTTCCGTTAAATTTATTACATTTTAAAATTCCAATCAAAGATTTCCGTGAAGATATACGAGAACAATCTTTCGTAGAAGAACTGAAATGGAAAAATGGTAATTATATCATAAGGTTTTTCTATTTAAATGGAAATATGCTTTCAAGACTGCTATTTTAAGCAATAAGACAAGATAATAATCGTGCCAACTTCTAAGAAATCATACGATATTTAAATATACGATTTCTTGTACGGAATTATTTTGTGGACTTTTTCATGCCAATATTGTTTCTTGGAAAACTGATGATAACATTTATTATGCAATTTAGTTCCCACGTAAGACACTTCACAAGAACAGCATCTTTACTGATCAGGATCAATGCATCAACAATAACGTGGAAGTATTCGATCACTATCAGTAATTTTGTTTATTTACAACATATCATCTAGGATATCACATGACAATGTATACGGAAGGAAGGTGATTAATTTTTTTTGTAAATATTTAATGTCGGATTCCAAGACAATTGCGAGTGTCACGAACTGAGCACTAAATCACGATTTTGTATAATAAGGCCAAAAATAATGTCACAAAATTTCTAAATGATTAACAACAATTGTTATAATTAACACGAAACTACCTTTGAAGTATTATACAATTTGTGACAAATTAGGTTTTCCATTATTTATCTGACGACGGTGAAGAGTACAATTACTGTACAAGGGCATTGGAAATCTGTATATGTAATTTTATACCCAATAATGGATCAGTCATCTATAGCATTTATCTTAATTGCCTAATTTATTTGGCCGATATTTCCCTCTCAAAATTGGATTTGTTGAGACTGTTCTCAAAACATTTAGTAAAATGCTATAAAAATATAGAAATATGTAACCATAGCTCACACATTCTCTCCTGGATAGTATGAAAACAGTTTTTTTCCTAAAAAAAGACTTTTTGAAAATGGCTGCCATTCGAACGCTATGTATTAGTCCAAGAAAGCTTTCATTAAACGTTTTGAGAAATGAACGCGCTTCTCACTCGACTAACGAACAGGTCAAAATCATTATACCTCGCGCTACTTCATTTTACATTTATAAAAATTCAAGGCGTTATAAAAAATTTTAAAAGTTTCAAATCGGTTTAGAACTCAAAATAAACTACCTTTTAGACATAATCATTGACTTTCTTGAAAAAAAAGGGTTTTTTTTCCAAAATTTTCAAATTTTTAATTTAAAAAAAAAAAACACTTTTTCCAC
>JAOXYI010149925.1:0-11583 GCA_028566495.1 Lithophaga antillarum | reverse complement strand
TAGGACATTTTAAGTTAACTTAAATTTTCAAATCTCTGCTTCTTTGTCCTAGAGCAGAGATTTTGACCAGAGATTTCTACTGCTTTAAGTTAACTTAATGTTATGTTAGGACTGGTCTTCACTATATTAAAAAAAAGTCACCTGTTCATATAGAGTTTGCAGATCTTTTCTAACGCATGCACTGTAATCTGGTTCTTCCCAAATTCCGTCTTTGTTACAAGATCTTGAAACAGTGCCTTAAACAAATAGGACAATTAAAATGATTTACTTCAAGTTTTATTTATCATCAGTAATGAGGGTCATCAAGTTTTCTAGATAATACTAAATTTATGTTGCCGGAAATATTTGTTATTAAATATTTGAGTATGTGTAATGATCTGTCACCGTTTTGTCATTTTAAGTTCAATAATATTATAGGAAACATTCCTAGTAAGAACAACAACTAAATGCGTATTCCAGCACTATAACAGCAAATTATTTTTTAAGTTGAAGATCGTTTTTGACGATTTAAGCGTAATATCATCTAATGTTTAACCGCTGAAATATTTAGAGTAAGGAATAAAGATAACAATGCCATTTATATCATTCGTAATGGAACCAGAATGGTATATTCAACGGTACAAGAATTTATAAGTGTTACCTATCTTAATCTGGTACCAAAGACTTACCAGTATAGCTACCAGTACAGGGAATTACAACAACAGTGCTATCAATTGTCGGGTTCCAGCTTGTGTTAAAACTGTCGACATTAGCAGGACAGAACTTGTAACACACTAAAAATAATCAAAGATTCAAAATTTCTGTGGTGTATAACCGTACGGGTTTTAGACAAAGCAATTTAATATACAAAAAAAATCTTTAAAATGATTAAAAATATTGAAATAAATCGAAAACAAAACACAAACTTTGTTTGTTACCTGCAAGTAAATGTTCACTAGTAAAGGATCTTGTTGAAAATGTTAAAAGAATTATGATTTATCAAACTTATCCAGTTGCAATCTGTGTTCTGTGTTTTATTTATCTGTATGTCCGCTGTTTTATTTATTTAGAGAGTACTAATGAATAATGTTTTGGTTTAAATACATGCGTATTTCTTTCTTTTGAATTAAACTGCCATTTCTTTAAACGTCATTATTCTTACTTGGCCCTACAACCATCAAACGGGACAAACAGTTTTCAGGCTAGAGACGTACTTTTCTACCTGTAATTTGAGCTCCGGTATATCTATCATTATCGAATTGTATCTGCTTAACTGACCTTCAGTTATTATAACTTTTATATGAGAAGTAGCTCTCTGTCCTTCTCCGGCAGAATTTTTGGCTAAGCATTCATAATCGACTGTATTCTGTATTCTTAGGATGGTTAAAACATCGTGAGAACCAAATTCTGTACTACTGATTAGTTCGTCTAAATAATGAAAAACATATTAAAAAATAATTTAAATGTGAAATAAACGGTTCCCACCCATATTCAGCTTCAGTGGTTTTTCCCCATTTTTACGTGTAGACAATTAGGTTGCGTATAAATATCGTTCCGTAAAAAGATATCCTTGATTTTCTGTGATTTTATGCAAAATATACCCACTTATACCACAAAACGCAACTGACACCGAGTTCATTTGTGACTAAAATACTAAAAGGAAATTATAGAATTTTAGATGGGCCTTATGATTTTAGCCTTCCTAAAATGAACTTTCAATTTTTAGCTTTGTACCATCCCTTTACGCAGTGGATAATATTTGACATAAATATTATACCGCTATACCGAGAAATGAACGTCAGCATTCCAGAACGCTTCTCACACTTTATCAACAGCAAAGGAAATTGCATAAACACATGTTTGAAACGAAAAAACCGCAAGCTCTTTTTGGTACTATGTTATGGTTCCTAATTTTCACAAGTCTTGCTTTGTTTCAACTGGCAAATTCACTATCAACAAATTATTTGACAATGAAGTATTGTAATAAGGCATATCAAAACACCAGCGTATATTACTATTCAAATTCAACTGCCGTTGTGGACAAGCTTTTTTTCCATAAATGGCGAAATGTCTGCCGTTTATGTCTATGATATCTGTCATATACACCACAATGGTACAAAATTCGATCACATAAAATCTTTTGATTCATCATATACATATTTCGTTTGGTTTCTTCTTTTATTCATTCCAGATGTGGAGACTCAAAAAAACCCCAAAACATGCTTTGTTCATTTTGTCATTAAATAACTCCAAATCATCGGAATTCCTAGGACTACAAACTGTGCACCTGGTATGTTTACCTGTTTGTATACTATTATGACTCGTGTTTCTTGCAAGAGCTGTGGAAAGGCAAAATCAATTAACAGACTTACTGTAATTAAAAAACCCAACAAACTCTTAAACTGTTAATATTAAAATGTCAAATCGTGCTAGTATATGCCAGCTAAAAAGCAACCATAATAAATGTTGCTTATATGTTTAAAACAAAAAGGAAAAATGTCAGAAACATCATTTCATCAGGTTGATGATATTTTGTGACGGAGTTGAAACAAAATTGTTAGTATTTGTATATCTAAAGTCAAATCTTCGACAAATGAAATCATTTTGATTGAACTGACAAGAATATTATGATTCTAAGTACGACCAAATGTAAAGAAATTAACTTTGAGATGTTTAGTTTTATAAACGACTTTATAACAAAAATCAACGTGGGAAATACCATCTATAGCAACGTTGTTCGGCTTGTACCATATTTTAAGTCATATGTTGCTTTCGGCGACACTAATTTTAAAGTTCCCGAATAACATATGAAATCTGTAACCTTACAATAGATTTCCTTCATATTAATAAAGTTATGCGCGTGAAATCATGTACACTGATACATTTTCCTGCTAAGTGTTAAACTTGCGATAGGTACACTTCATAAGATGGTGCAATAGGTAAAAATGCCATTCAAAAATAGAAAATTCGTGATAGGAAAATCAAAGTCATCTCTGTTATGGTATATTTCAGTATTTATTTCATCACATCGGTTACTGATGAATATATCTAAAACTGCACAATAATGGCTATCGTTATTGGCTTTGTTAGGTTTTAAATTTCTTTGGATATAGAGTGCTAAAATATTTCAAAAATTCGAAATTGGTGACAGTAAATTGGTGAGATATCTACTCATTTTGTTAAAGATTTCTAGTAATTTGTTTTTGTTCCTGCTTTTTGCTTTTCTCAATGAAAGATGACCCAATAGATAAGCAATAAGAAGTGTAAAGTTAGAACCCATAGGAACATCACGATGTAATGGTGAGAAAAAATGTGTTCAGTAAAAACTTTTAGGCACAAAACTCCTCTCCGTAAGTTGACGAACAAAAATTTTATATTTCCGATGGATAAAGAAGGCACCGAAAGGATTACAACAAATTAATTCTAAATCTAAAATTCGACAGATCATTTTGATTAGGGATCGTTGTTTTTTTCCTTGATCGGGAGAATCTTGCATCAAAATTTAAAGTAAGTTTCTCTCGACCTGTCAGACAGTAAAATGGATAGACATCGGTGAAAACCGTTTCCTGTATGGTTATAAGTTTAATACAATATGAGTTTTCCTTTAAAATTATATATAAATGATATCTTGACTGATTTACATTAGAAGAAAGAAAATCTTAAAGAAGTCACTGATTGACTTTACATCCAAATATCACAAAATAATGATTTGATTTTATTTAGCATAAACATTTTCAGCTTAAAGGTTTATGAACAAAATAGAATGTTATTGAAGCTGAAGGAGACCTGAGAATATTTATTTAGCGTGGCTTGAAAACGTCAGAACGTTATTTTTGCAAAATAGCGTTAAACGGGAAGGCTCTCATTTTGTAGAATTTTGTATAATTGGATCAAATCAGCAATATAATAATGAGGTAGTACATTTCAGTTTAGTAGTGGTTACCAAATGAAAGAGCTCCCTTTGTGAATTTTGGTAAAAATATGGATATGTTTTCTTATCTCGAGAAGTAAGGGATTAGCATAAGCATATTCATATTATTCACTTTTCCTTTTTATGAAGTTCTGTTCTCTACGTTTTGTCCTCTGGAATATCATATTTAGCAGCATGTAATACTACATCAGTAACCTAGATGTAGGTACTTGTGTACTTGTGTTTAAATAAAAGAATTACTTTATCAACAGCTATGTAATGGTGTCAGATTTTGAAAATATGTATGAAATATAAAATGTCCCATGGTTTGTAGTTATTAAGAAAAAACATCAACAATACATCAATGCAAATAAATTTCAATGTTAACCATTTTTCTCCAATATGATCTGTAGGAAAGTCTATTTTTTTCTGGTTTGGAATGATGGATATAAATGACAAAAGGAGAGATTATATTAATCAATAATTTTATATTTACATACCTGGGCCACCACTGAAGGCATGGCTATTTCTAAACCATATAATTGATGTATCAACTGAATAAGATTTAATCACTTTGCATTCAATTTTCACTGTGACACCTTGGTAAACTGTTGTTGTTATTGGTGATATGGAAACCACAGGTTTTCCAATCACATTAACGCTCAACATCAAGTCTGAATACAGATTTCCATCACTTAGATGACAAGAAATGTTTCCTATAAAAGAAGATGTTAAGTGAGGTATAGTTTTCGTTCAGAAATCCTTTTAGCATTACAGAAACTTTGACTCTGTGCTTTTGTCAAATGTAGCATTTAAGGAAGATGATCTCATCTGTCCTAGTTATTACAAAACATATAAAGTAATATATATTTTGGAAATTAGAAAGCGATATTTCATGTCACTCCTAGTTTTTGTGCAAATATTATATGTATTATATATACATATTCTTTGTAGTTTTATGTCTTACACTCTGTGTTTAATACGATATCCTTGATCCTTGTAAATATGATGCTCATGTCGTCCTCGTATACAATGGTTAAGTATATTAAAGGTAGAATTGACCATTAAAAGTGAAGTTAACAATTCATTTCGTTAGCGTACAGGAACAATAATCACTAAGCTCTAGCGATTGCGAGGTGTATTAGTGTTCACTGTATCCGTGCGTCCATCCGTATAGTACCTGTTATCCACAACTGCTTCTTCAATACACTAGGAATTCTTGTGTACCAAATTGCACTGTGACCTCATAATTTGTTTTCTTCAATATATTTTTTTTTTCAAATTCTTGGTATTTTCACATATAGTGTATTTGTATACAAAACATTTCTATTCCAGATGCAGTAACCTATTATCTGCAGCTCCTCCTAAACTAATGAATTAATTTCATCCAAACTTTTCAAAATTGTTAAGAATTTGTTTAACAAAGATGCGCACTTCCTATTTCATTTTGCTTGAAATTGAATAATTTAGATATCAAGATACTACATATATGTACCGGGACTCAAATACTAGATATCTGTTACCACGACTCCTCCTCAGTGAATAAAATTTTAACCAGACTTTCAGAGATGGTTCAGTACAAACTGTAAATGTGCATGTCCTTATTTATTTATTTATTAATTTTTTTGGAAATTATTTTTTTTTTAGATTTCCAGACATTTCATAAATTTGTATCGGTCCAAATATTACATAGAACAAACATGTCATCCTCCTCCCAAACCAGTGAATGGATGTCAAGAAAACTTTCAGAGAACTCCTGTTTTATCTTTCTTGAAATTGAATATTCTGCATTTCTAAAAACTTCATACAAGTACCTCGGCCCAAATACTATGCAGAACATACATGTTATCTGCAACTCTTATGGCACGCGAAAGTAACAAAAAAGCGACTAACCTAGTATCTTGACGAGATACTAGGTTTCCCATACGAGATGCCTAGTATCTCGCACCGAACCTCTAAATACGGATCGCGATCGAGATTCATAGTTTTGGAGCGAGATTTAAATACTTAGTATCTCGTAAAGAATCTCTAGTTTCCGTTCGAGATTATTTTGTACAATCGAGATTTATAGCTCAGACGGAAACCCAATTACCCTACTAGGTTTCTCGATAATAAATGTGTGGGATACTTAGTTTCTCATCGAGATCTATGTTTCTAGAATACTTTATATCTCGGTGAGGTACTAGGTATCCCGTGCGTAGAAACCTATAGTCCGTGGGCTGGATAGACCTACCGTGCACCCCCAGGACTCATCTGGACCAACTTTTTTAAGGTTTCAAATATGTCCTTTTTTGAATTTCAGATGTTAACAAGCTTAATTTTGGGATGGACTTATGATTTGGGGCTATTTTAAGACCCTGGTGGGTCATTTTGGCCAATTTTCGTTTTTACTGAAATTGTATCTTTAGGAAGCAATAACAGACTTTGAGGTCAGCTTAGGGGGTCATGTATGATATCAATGGAAAGCTTATGGTATTAGCTTTAAAATGCATATCTGACTTTGATATTCAGTATTAGCTGTTAGCTCTGTCAGAGCTGGAGTTTTAGCCCTCCCCCTACCAAATTTTACCAAAAATGCTCAAAATTTGTCTTCCAAATGTAAATACATAACCTAAATATGCAAAATATGAATTTATTTTGTGTTTTCTAGTTGCAAGTAATAAATTCAAATAAATCTGGGGCCATTTGGTGTTTGTTGTATCCATTTTCTTACCAAAATCTTCAAAAAATGAATGTTTTGGCAAATTTTTGATTTTTTCAGCATTTTACCTTCTATTCAGTGCTGGTCACTAGTTATAGAAATCTAAAACTTATCTTTGCTTTTATTTTATACTTGTTTATCATACCAATCCTTGTGGGGGGTTGCACGGTATTGCCTATCTAGCCCATGGCCTAATACTAAATATTGAATATTTCTATTTCGATAACTTCATGCATGCATATGTCAAGAGATGTGCTTATCAGGAAATTACTAAATAATACGATCGACACACAATTAAATATATGATTTTGTATCATTTTATTGAAAGAAATTCAGTTGTACTATTAAAAAATGTAATTACTGGTAGTTAGACGTGGTTGAGAATCAAATCATTTTTAACAGATTGCAAAGAATTAAAAAATCTTGTTTTTCCATAAATATAAAATTCTTTACCATGTCATAAAAAAATAAAGAAAAAATATGAACCTTTTTGTTTGAAATATGTCTTTATTTGTTTTATTGTTAATTATTATCTTTAATGCTAATATATATTTTTTTCAATCACAGTTATTTTTAAAAAAATATATCTGTCCTAAATGTGTAAATAGATATAGATCTGTGTGTTGGTTATATTGTCACAGACTGATTATACCCAGTTTTATTTGGCGCCCCACTGTTAAGTAAAACCGCAAAGTGTTTGAATAAGTCGTTAACCAATTAGATACGAAAACAATTAATGTCATGATTATACAGGGAAGAAAAACCAAAATCCGGGGCTAGTCCTATAAGTAAATATAACCAACTTATAAATACAACATTGAACAGTAACATACTGAAATGTTAGATTTCCTTCATTCTTCAGAGTAGGTGCCCTCCATGTTACGCTGACCTCGGTAACAAGGTCTTTATTTTTATGGGATACCGTATTCTGAAAAAAAAAAAAACAATAAATGTATATAATGAGATTTCAATTTTAAAGGTTGGTTTAATATTCAACTAATGTATTGTCAAAAATGAACTGAAGACCATTAAACCCGAGATCTGCCTGTGATTTTGTAGTAGTGACAATGAGGAAAAGTTACTGAATGTTTCAATGTATACATTATAGCTTCTGACTTGAGCAAAATTATCTAAAAAATAAGCCGTGACGTAAGTTTTAACAGTATGAAATATAAAAAAAAAATTGATCAATCTTTGTGCTTTGACCAATTAGGCCAAAATCAAGACAAATTTTTGTCGATATTTGATATTTTCAATGATTTGCAACTTGATGAAATTACCATGATATTGAAAACTAATTCTATGTAAAATCAAAACTATAGGACAAACGTGATGATTACGACTTTCCGATTTAGAAATTTCCTTTTCTGAGTAGGCATGTATCATTGTCGCCGGCGTTTTGAGTCTATATTTCACAGTTCACCCGCTACTCTAGGGCTTGTATCCATTATAGGGATTTTCTAGATAAAGGGTATTATTGTCACAAAATCTACTCAATCAGAGCTACGTCAATCAAGAATTATTGTCTTAACTTTTTTACCGTCGCCATCACGAGATCGTTGACCAGTATGGAGTGTCTGTATCACAGATAATTGCGGACATGTTCCTAGTATCGCAGTCATTACCCGTTTTCCTTACTTGTTTTACGACTTGTTACTGGATTGGAACACTGGACAAAACGACGGGTGACATGACGGCACTCCGGGTTTTTATAGGAGTTCATATTGTCCTCGCTTCAGTTTCCAGTTGTAAATCTGGTTTTGGGGTGTTTTTTTCTTTTTTGCTTCTACTTTTATGTCTGTACTTTAATCTTTGCTGATAATTTCCCTCCATAAGAACTCATTTCTGAAATGTTCATATACCTTATCATGAAAAAGAAAACAAAAGTAGTTTCATTCTTTCGGGAATTTAAGTGATAAAAATGGTGCCTTGATAACCCTCCTCATTTAGTGCGGTCTATTTCAAACAACATTTGTAGACTGCATAATATGCAGAAAGATGACGACTTATTAATTTTTAAACATAAATATACCTTCTGACCGTCAATACAGTTCAACGTTTTTAATTTTTCTTCAGGAAACTGTATGAACTCTCCGATGAATTCTTCAACGTCTCCCTTACTACGATGAGCTGCTATTTGTAAACCCATAAAACGTCTTGCATTATTCCCTCTTACTGTAACTGAAAGACAACAAAAATAAGTCAAAAGATACATTTCCACTGAATCTGTGCAGACCATCTGAAACTAAGTCATTCAGCATGATCATGTGGAAAGCTTAGCTGTTTCACCAGACATAGTTGGGGTATGATCCTGATCCAAGAGGAAGCAGTCCAGGCAGTATCATAAACTGGGCCAAACCTGAATCATTGGATATGGATCTAAAACAGTGTGATAAATTTGTAAAGAACAAGAGGAAACCAACTGTTAATGAGATAGGACCCAATCTTTTGATTTGTCAGTTCAACAGACTTAAGATCAGTTCTGTACTGAGAAACAAATACTGTGGAAGAACTAAAACATCAATTAGTGCTGCTCATTGCTCACACCGATACTGTTCTTGAAATACTCCAAAATGTGGCATCTAAGAAATAGACTTAATGTTTTCAATGCTGCGAGATCGTTTGTGTTGTCGAGAGATTTACAGACAGAATCGTAAACAGGACATTGCAGAAGACATCAACTAGCAGCGAGTGCCATTGATTAGAAGCAGTAAATTCTTCAAATTGATATGCTTAGATAATATAAATCTGAGAATAAGTTGTCTGTTATTTTGTTTAGATTACCTTATAGTAAAACTATCCAATAGATGCGAATACCCTCTTGAACATCACTGACCACATTATCAGATAAGCTGAAGCTGTTCCAACGAAAAATTAAATAACATGAAATAACGCAGAAGCTCTATTCAACATATTTATTGTGTAATATAGTATTTTCAACGGATACACTTGGATCGAGGTATCAGTTATGAAAATCCAGTCAAGCAAGCACTATCCAGACCAAAATGAAAAAATAAAAGAAAACCGCCTGTCATTCAATGTAATGGGATGTGAGAGCGCTATATTAAAACCTTACTGTGCTCGAATTGACTGAAGTTCCACATTACAGATAGATGTCGCACAAGGACCGCGAAAGAACGAACGGAAAACCATTTCAAATGAATCAAAGATCTCAAAGAAAGGTTCACACAAGCTTACCAGCTTGCAGAAGAACTTTCAACGAAATCGACAGCTAAACAAAATTCTAGATGGGTCTCCTGTTTCACCTGAGTATCTTTTTTCAGTTTTATGCTGAAATGTCAGGCCTGTAAATTAATGCAGAAAAGACCGAGATATAAATATGGTTTAGATAGGCATTAGAAACTTTAATCAAGACTCCATTTGTGTCCATTGGCGCTGGTATTGGGGTTCCAGTAGATTTGATTTACTTGGGATTAAATATTAGGTAGATTTAGATGTAGTAAAAGATAAAAACTGGAAACCTAAATACTAAGAAATATATCATACAAAAAAAAAACATGATCCAATCGATTTATTAGCCCTTTGAAGGAAATATAACCCTTTTTTTTTACTTTAATTAGTTCTAAACTTAATTATTTATTTGTATCTATTCTCACCGAGAGTGATGCAAAATTGCAGCAGTTAACCTTAAAAATTTACTTTGTATTTGAAACAGCAAACCAGATACTACAGTTCCCGAAATACGAACGAAATTTTTCCACCTCGGTCTACGATAACATGAATGAACAGACCGATACAATTTTTCTATCGTGTATACTAAAATGTACCTAAATCCGAATTAGAAAATGAATAAACACATGTATCTTCTTTCAAAAAAACCAATTGCAATATAACAGTCTTCTATTTTGTTGCAAATAAATATAAATTTAAATGACTGACTTACAGAAGGCGATCGAATAGTTGACATCAAACATACTGTAAATTCTGACCGCGAGATACATTTTTAGCCATCTCGCTACATTTGTACATATATAAACGACTTTTGAATGAAGAGTAGAGACATGGAAATTCTACTGCGTAACTGTAGTACACAAGTCTCCAGGTTAATGTGGACCAAGTGTAGATACGATAACGTAGCCCTCCCTCAACACTTGTCTCGTCGGGGCTACGATACGAACGTATGTGTTGTAATGGAGTAAAATTCAAAGTCAGATACTTTGCTTCTTGCGGACAATTTTCAAAGAAGTAATTATGTTGTATATTTCCTTTTTCAACGATCTCGGAAATGATGTGAAAAAACGAGAATATTTCGATAAACGCAGTTGGTCTATCATTTTTCACAAAAGCATGTGTGGGTTCTGGTTGAAAATGTATAAAAATCAAGAATTACAAACAGTAAAATTTTAAAGAATCTGCTCATTTTAAACATTGTTCCGCATGTGTTTGGAAGTAATAGTGAGAAAAGTACTAATTTATCGAGCCCCAAATGTCCTTTGAAACTCTCTCAATTCGCCCCGGTGTGAATCACACCGGCTTGTTCCATTATGGCATATGGGACCGTGTTCTAACCCTTTCGGAGACATGTCGTAGAAAGGGTTAGATTATTCGAATTAGACCAAGCGTTGTTACTGATTCGTACTCTACTAGTCATTTTATCAACTTAATATTCAAAGAGCTTTTTACCTCAGAATCATGTCAATTATGTTATTTACATTCGTACAATAGTGTGCGGCAATATGGCGAACCAAAGTGTTGATTAAAATTTGTTTGTTTGTTTGTTTTGTTTTGTTTTTCTTTTTTTTCAAGTGAGAAATATGTGCGGCAATTAATTTAAATAAGATAGACCCCAATCCATTCCATTCATGTGTAAGAAAATTGATTCTCTGCAATTTACTCACAAGTAAACCAGATATACATCCAGTTAAAAATGCTGAAAGTGACATTTATTGAAAATCCATTCAGTTCTATACAGTCCCTTTCAAAGACGTGTCAAACCAACCCTGTGATAGAATGTAAATTTGCCACTATATTT
>JAOXYI010149815.1:0-11587 GCA_028566495.1 Lithophaga antillarum | reverse complement strand
ATTTGCACTTATATGATCTTTTGTCAAAGTTTGTAGCCTTTACGTTTCTATATTTTCAATGTTACATTTGTATTCTAAATGAGTTAAAAAATAAAAAAAATGTAAAATTTTAGAATTATAGATCATTTTGGGTCATTGTGGCAGTACCTTTTAATTGGTGTCTGGCTTAACTACAAATTATATTGTTATTCTTTCTCTCTCTCTTATCCGCTACTGAAACGGTGCATATATAATTTCAAATAACGCATAATAATTCAATACATGACTGGCTGGTTGCCTGTTGACAGTACAATTTCAGCAGTTTTAATGATTTCACGACTAGTTTGTTATGGCGAAACAAAATATGCATAAAGAACTGACTTAAAAAGATGTTATTATTTCAAGGAATTACACAACACGGGATCATAGTTACTCCTCCCCTCCGTGTTCTATAGTCCAATTAATACTACGGTATTCTTCTCATTCATTATACTATTTTTGCTTATCACCTTTGTTAATGCGAGTATGTTGGAACCGATTTAGAATCTCGAATATACTTGTAAGAAGTTATGATGACTATTACTGAAGGTGATACATGTAGATTCTATATGCCTATACTCACTGAATGTTTCAGTAAAAATAATAAATTTTACAGTAACTTCAACATTTAACTCATTTTTTGCAGTGAAGGGTGACACTGTGAAACAACTTTGCAGTCATCAGATTCATATCAGAGCACCAAAACAACAATGTATTCATGTGCATTGTTATCTGGCCAGTCCCAAGGGCAAAATTATGAGATTAGAAGGTGTGGAACAAGTATTGGACCCCTCGTGCTTAAACCTGTATCTTCCGAAAAACATTGTTGACGTCCCCGTTTGAGTATCCGCTTCTGAATCTAATAAAAGTAAAAATTAACTAACTTTATAATTGATTAATGTCATGTTTGTTCGCTGAAATGTGCAAACATTTTATCAAGTTCTTGTGATCAGCTAAATTCTTTCAACAGCGATTAACAAACAATAATACATTTGTGTAATTGTCAATCATACGTTTCAAAACACCTAATCTTTACCGAAATGACAATTTACTAGTTCAACGGTCTCGTCGGTTGCTAAAGTCTGTTTCCTTATTTATAAATAACAGATTTTTGTTTCCCATTCATTTATTTCTGTTTCATTTTTAAAAATATTTTACGTAATAACAAGATTAATACCTAACTAAATCTTCTTTTGGTTTTGAAGTAGCTTTTGCCATTTTTGAAAAAAAAATCAAGTTTGAACTTTTCTCCATTATAATTTCTACGACAAATATATCAACCTCGATTTAAATCGCACATGGAAAAGGCCCGTTACGGGTATGTAGAGGTTTCATCAACCACGAGTCCACATACCTTCAATGTTAAATTTAAAGGCGATTGAAGTACAAGAGTATCTTGAACCCAGTACACCGTCGGTAAGTCAATCTGACATCCCTTTCATCGGATTTGCCTAGAAGATTGTCAGTTCATTATTTGCACTTTCAAACTGCAGCGAATAAACTAAACAAAACAAAACAAAAACATATTCAGTAAAATAATTTGGTGTAACTGTTAGAATCTACATTGCAAATTTGAAAATTGTGGGTTCAAATTTTGAGAAATGAGATAGCAAGACAAGCAGTCACCAAACAATAGCATCTTTTCTAAACTATAAGTGATAGTATAAGGCTCATGCTTGAAATTACAAACAGTAATAGTTAGTTGGACGCGTGTGTAACTGTATCTGGGTGCACTTGACCAACTCCACTAACTTTCCATATAATGTACCGAGTTTTTGTGATTAGCAAGCGCAAATTTCAGGAGTGGGGCTATTTTTTTCTTACAAAAATATTCTGTTTTGCACCGAGTCTATTGTGATAATATTTTGTCCTGGGGAAAATTCTGTTTTTGAAATAGACAAAAATAAAACACACACAAAAAAACCAAAAAAACAAAAAACCCAGAAAACAACCGATACAAAGCAAATGGATAAATAACTAAAACAAAAACAAAAATCAAAATACAAAAAAGTTTCCCTATTTGAACATTACGGGAAACAAAAACAGCCCGAAAAAAAGACCTATTTCCGAACTTGAGGACAGATGTTTTGTATTTCACTGCATCGAAATTAACTAGTTCGATGCGAACAAAATTTTATGTCCGAAACTAAAAACTATATCCTATGCAAGATCCCTTTACGCTTCAATTTCTTACAAATGTAATGATGAATTATTTTTGGTTTAGAACGCGTACGTATGGTGGCTGATTCTGTATGTACATTTTATATGTTAACATATTTATATATGACCTTTTTTTCTTTTCAGGTTCAGAAATAAAAACTTCAGAGTGTGAGCAGCAGTTGACATCACATTCTATGAAATGCCAGGGAAAGAAAACTGGAAAAATATGTATTTAGTAAAGCATGCAAACTAATGCAATACTTTTATTGAAAAAAAAATAATGAAAACTATGGAGGCAATTTTTTTTTCAATAAAGCGCCGCCTAGCGCATGAATCCGCCACAAATCCCCCCGCATCCCCTGTTATCTGAATGTACGTGTACACAATTTTCCGCATTTTAGTATCTAAATTTAAGTTAATAAGGAGTTTGTCCTGTATATAAAGCTCAATTTTCAAATTCATTCAATAAGGTATTTTACTCAAGTTATCAATGTAAGCAGGACCTAATTCTCAAAATCCCATTTTTTCAACTCAAAACTAAAATATTACGTAAAAAAATACTTGTCGAATCCATTCTATCTCAGAACTTATCGAACACCTTGATAATTGAAAGCTACCAGCAAAATATTTTCAAAATCCAATCATTATTATATGTGCTCGAGTTATTGTGTAAACAAGACTCAATTATCAAAATCCCGTTTTTTTTTCAACAAAAAAACTAAGATTTTCCCCCCAAAATACTTGTCGAATTCATCCCATCTCAGAACTCATCCAAAACATTGATAATTGCAAGCTACCACCAAAAAAATTTTAAAATCGAATCATTATTACTCAAGTTATCGCGTGAACAAAAAAGTGTGACGGACAGACAGACAGACGGAGCCCTTTGCTATATCCCCCTCACCGCTGACCGGGGGGGAATAACAAAAGTATATTTCCATGATCTGGTGATCATGAGAAAAACATTAAATCAAGGCATCCTTCACTGAAAATTGCACGAGTCATGCAGAATTGAAACATTTATATGCACCATAACAACGCTGAGAATATGAAAGTTTTCTTGATATTATTTTTAGGAAAATATTGATGTATGAGAAAAATTTCTGCTGATAGTTAGAGCTACCTCAGTTTTCAGCGATAATTCTCGATGAAAAATTACAGTTATTACATGTAGAGCAGGTAGGCCACAAAATGTTTTGCCACGAAAATTTGCATGGCAAAGCAGTTATCCCTAAATGAAACATTTACATTCATCTTAAAACAGTTTTCCTTAAATGTAAATAATAAAATGTTCGTTTATTCCTACACTGTACAAAGAAGTATTTTAATAAAGCCATGGGCAAGAACGTCTCGCATCTTTTATGAATGAACAAAATTCTTTGCATAACTGCCAGTTGCAACAATTTTCATGGAGTGTAAGTCAACGGACTGAAAAATCGTATAACAAACAATTTAAAATATGATAAAGATGGTTTAAATGTTTATTTTGATATGCCTTTTAGTCATAAAAAATATTGCAAAGACAATTTTTAATGGTTGTTGTACCTGGAGACAAAAATATCCCAAGACCTTGAAAGTAATAAACCTGCCCAAAAGTGAGCCATCGGTTTCTTGAATTTAAAATACCTAACACGAAAATAGCAAGTTTAATGCTATGACAATATCGTTGTTATTTAACAACCTTATACAAAAAAAATAATCAATTATAAAAATTAATAAACACACATGAAAACAGATGTTCTGATATTTGGGTAATTAAATAAACGACACCTGTTACGGTTAGAATTTTAAAAAATGAATTAATTAACTTAACCATCTGGTCAAACTTATTTTGCAAAATATATATGAAATGTTTTGTAAACTGTCATGAATTCAGCATATAGCTCTGGCAGAAACAAAAAAGAAAAAAAAAATCCGTATTTCATTTAAACACAGATTTTGCATCCTGATTGTAGTATATCCAAAACTGAGCTTGAAATGACATGATTGAAACCGTATAAGAATGATTTTATTTTAAAGTGTAACCTGGTTTAACATGATTTACAGTATATTACAATATAAACTGTCAGCCTTATCATGGACTGAAACTACATACGTAAAAAGCAGTAATAATAGAGCATGGGATAAAAATTATTATGTGTCTTTATTAAATGATAAACGTGCGATATATTTGGAGACAAGTTTACTGTCCATATTTAATAAGTGTTTTAGTTTTTTTTTTTATTTTACTTAGAGTGGAAAAGTCTGTGTTGTTTCTTAACTGAAAATTGGTAAATAATTCGAATATACATCCCAAAGCGTTCCAAAAAGTAGAAGAAACGAACATCCATAATTATAAGATACAGTAAAAACCTTGATATACATTTACTAACATCATTATTTTTAGCTTCACTGCTTGTGTCGCAATAAAAAAAAATTCTAGTCGGAATTTTGAAGTATCGGTGGGTTACAGCAAACATGATTTTTTACTTGACTTTTCACGGAATATACAGAAATAATGCTTGTCCTATCACCATTCACGGACTGGCTCCTACATATAACCTTGCGTTGGAGCTGCATTATAGTATACTCCAGTCTATGATTCTTTTTATTTTCCGTGTGTTTTAATGGTGTAGTTATTTCAGAGCAGTGTATAATATTTCTTTCCTGAATGCAACTTTTTTGAAGAAAGTAAGCTTTTCCTAGAGGTTTATCGTCAAAGACTTATGCCCTTATAAACTGATATAACAATTTAACGGAGATATTCAAAGGAAGTAGCTGTGTTTAGAGAATCGGTCTGTTTGACTTATTGGTACGTTATCACAAGATAACAAATTTAATTTGATGCACCATATGCACCTTTTGACAAATCATATCTCATCAGTGGTGCGGGAAGTTCTGAACAAATATGACCTTTAAAAAAAAGATTAGGATGGCAGCATTTTATCCGGAAGAGTAGGCACCTCCTTCTTCCATCCATGCCAGAATTCATGTACATGCAAGCAAACTCGAGATATCTTTAAGAGAGAAATAGGATCGAAAACAAATAATTTTTATACCAAGTCGCACGTAGTTGACGGGGTATTACGAGATACTGTTCGCCGTGCGTGTATCTCTTCATCGTCCGTCGATAATCTTCGTTTCCGCCAATTAAAGTTTGCTCTGTATATAAGAGATTTTCAAACTTGGTATTATTATTATCATTGGAAATGACAAAATATTGCGTTCAATTTAGAAGTTCGAACTCTGTTGAGTTCCAGTTTTATGGCCCTTGAAATAGTACATTATGGACGAGTCCCATGTAATGATTCTATTATTATTTATGTATCCCCCAACCCACCCTCAACCCAAGAAGCATATTTAATCAAGAAATCTAGCAACAATGTTGTCATAATCTGTATATTATGAATTAACACGAGTCATATTTTATGAAATGAGAAATACATTTGAAAAGGAATAGTAATTTAAAAATTCAATTGCTTCATGCATAACCAGCCAGTGTGAAATACCCATAAATATGTACTGCCCCCGATAGATACAAAAATAAACAAATCATATACCAAAACAAACAAAATCATTTACTTTACAAAATTATGTTGACATTTACCAATATTTTGATTGCATATTGCTAAATGGCTATATTTTCGGTCGAACATTAATGCTGGTTTGTATAATAGAGTTACAAGTGTATGATGGGCATTTCCATGCAAATATTTTTTACCTCAAAATTTTCGTATAAACAGCGGAATATTTCGAATTCCGATATAATAGCACATTTTTATATTAATAAAAATTAAGGAGAAAAATCTGATCGTAAACAGTAAATTAATAAAAAAAAACCGCACAACTTTGAATTTAAGAAAGATAATTCGTAAAAACTATTGTAATTACAAACCATAGACCCGTTTGTTACTGTCAGGATTTACTAGTACAAAATAAATCATAAAAAGTATAAAAAATTCTAAAATGATTTCGTTAAAAAGGGATAACTGAGTATTTATTTGTCTGTTAATAAATTAAACAACAACAACAAATTAAATAACTAAATTTTAAATAAATTTTTGCAAAAAATGTCGAAAATTTGCAAACCACAGACTATATGTATCGCGTGCACTAAACTCGTCTGCTTCTCTGTTAAGTGAGATGTAAATTTCAGTATCTGTCGCATTTACCTTTAAAGTCAGATTAACCGTAAGTTGATCAATACACGGCCTATTGTTATTACGATGCTCTCCAGTGAATATAATGATGAAGGGATATGTTGAAAAACTCATCACAAACTAAATCTGCTCAGACAGAAACGTTCCTCCCACTGTAGGAATTGCCTCTGTGAAATTTAATTTACTAATGGACCTGGGGGATTTTATTGTTTTCTACCAATATCCATGGACCGTTTGATTGAATTCTTCTATTTGTGTGAACTAAAAGAAAAATAACTGTTTTGTGAAAACGAACGTAGCGCATGAATATTTTAGAGATTTTCTCGCGTTTTGATTGGTTATCATATACGGGCTGGAATCATCTTCTCAAATGCAATCGGGCAACACCTACGCCAGTGGAACTTGAATAATTAAATTTTCACCACATCACAAGAGGACTTTATCAGTGACGACATACATTAGTTTCTTCTTTTTTCACATTTTGCCATTTGCTTGCAACTCTTCCTGCTTTCGTTCATTTTTGTAATATTCATATGAAGTGATGCCGTTTGGAAACTTTCAGCAACTCAAGGAAAGAATAATATATCCCGCAAAAGATGCCGCGTCTTCCGCAAAATCATCTCTTTCAAGGTAAGTTAGTTTCTTTCTTTAGTTATTTATTTGCTCTATTATTTATTTATTTATTTCTTTATTTATTTTATTTTATTTTGGGAATTGTGTATATCGTAATCTGGCAAACATATGACTTATTCTCTTGAGAGCAGTGGATTTTACAACGTTTTCAATTATTTACAAAAAGGCCGTGTTAAATATCAAAGGTGAAACTAACAACACAATTAGACTGTTTCTGTTTTAATAATATTTATCTTCTAGTGATTAATTGTCTTTTGCACTTTAATTTTTAGTTTAAATTACTTTCTAGATACACGGCATTTTAGACACGTTGCATGTCTGACGAAAAGAACATGGCAAAATGTTTTTTTCCGTCGTTATCTGAAATTCTAAATGCCATATATGATGAAACCGCTATTGAATTCGGAAAACAAACACAAACACTTAAACTTAATTTATAAAAGTTTAATATTGCCAATAATTTCAAATAAATTTGTCTGTGAATTATTCACTTGATCGTTTTGCAATTATAGTGCAAAAAGGTTTCTTAAACTTGTTCATTTCCCGCACAGGAGGCAAGAAAAGGATTAGCTTAATATTAACTTGGGTATTATAACGTATTAGCAGAGATGTAGAAAATAATCATTTATTTTAATGCTCGTCGTGTGGAAATATTTTTCT
Organism: Lithophaga antillarum; assembly: GCA_028566495.1. Taxonomy (NCBI): domain Eukaryota; kingdom Metazoa; phylum Mollusca; class Bivalvia; order Mytilida; family Mytilidae; genus Lithophaga; species Lithophaga antillarum. Next base: position 3,977 of record JAOXYI010149815.1, on the reverse strand, counting down.
TACAGATTTATTTTGTCACATACATTTAATTAATATTTTCTTTAAATCTAGAATATTCATCTCCTCCGTACATTATAAGAAAAATATAAAGTTGATTTACTATACATCAACATTTTATTTTTAAGTACCTTTTTTCAATAATCTGCTAATATACAGGTGAGTAGATTAATATTTTTCATTTCCCTATTTACTTGATAAAAATAAATGTTAAAAGTAACAGCGTGAATTGTACATTGATGAACCCTAAATCGTGATCTTAAAACAGGGGCATTGAAAGAGAAAAAAAAATCCAAAACCCCGCTATAATATCAACATTATGTTAAATCATAACAGTGTATAATTAAACTGTAATTGAAAGCCTTTAGTATACTAGTACTAAAATTTAATTATGTGACCACATTGACCGTCTATATGTATGAATGAACTTATGTTGATCTCTTTCAAGAAGATATATTTTCAGTGCACAGTCATTCATCACCAGGGTAGCAGGTGCTTTGTAATTCAACCTGAATTAATATTCATTTTATAAATTGCTATTTGCTCAGCATAAGTATGCCTACTTTTTTCTGTTTGTACGAAAAGAATAGATATATCACATCTCTGTACATGCAATCTCACAAGTTGAAAAGACAGTTTATACGTGTAGTTCATTTGAAAACCTATTAGAGCTGAATTTAAAAGAATGTTAATTCAACAAATGTTTGTCACGAACCTAATACAAGGTTTACTCCTCTGTGTCCAATTTATTACATTTTAAGACTGTTCTGAAGTTGTGCTCACCGATGTCAAATACAAGTAAGAAAATAATACAACAATGTTTGATGACATTTGAGCTATTATTTTGCGAATATTTATTTCTCGTTTCCTGTTAAAACATTAACATCATTTTTTTTTTTTGCGTTATGTGGAACATTTAAGAATTCAAAGAAACACTGACAACCATAAAATCTTTGAATTGTATTATGACCCTGATGCAAACACTTTGTTGTACTTCTGTCTACCTATTGCATGTTGATATTTGCATTCAATTTATTGGAAAAACCACGGTTTTGATGTGAAGTTTATATTACAGTAATATCAATGCGCTGTTGAAAATAAAGTAGGAATATAAAAAGATTATCGATGTTTTTAAAATCCTCTTTTGAAATGCTACATAAAAGTAGATACCCGAGATTTATAAAATCGATCTATTTTGTTAAAAACCTGAAGGCGTGAGAGAAGCGTATTGTTATATTATACCTTGACAAACAAGCTTTGGTAGAAAGCATTTTATCAAACGCGCATCAATAATTTTACATCTAATTGACTGAGAGAAAATATTTATTAGAAACTCAAAGGCCTTGTTTTATGCAAAATACTTTTAACATTTATGCCATCAAAAATGATATCCGCAACATTGTCATTACAAAAGGCTTCACATGTTCTGCGTCAATAATGCGTTTTAAAGAATTGCCATCCTGAACGCGCTCATAAGGTACCAGCTAACAGTTTTAATGGCTCTCTATTTAAGTTTACCGTCCAGTGCACTGTGGCATGAAATGACACTTTTCAGATCGATGTAAACATGTATTTTTTATCAGGTAGATTTCATTCAATGTCTGATGGTGAATATTGATTGTTTAAATGATAGATGAGTTAAATCAGGTAGGATAAAACTCATTAATCGACCTACCTGTAACGTCCAAGTGTTAATGATGGTTTATGGCTACTTTGCCTGTTGGTAATAATTAGACCCACATTTGATCAAAATATTAGAATTTATCAGTATAAAATCTAAACTTCATTTTTTGAAGAAAAAGTACAAACTTAGAAGATGACGGTAATGGCATCAGATAAATTAAACTTTTTTTCCGAGTGTATTAAGAAATATTCTCTTCTGAAATATTAGTCTTTAAATTGTATTAAATATTTAAATTTTATCAAAATGTATCATAAGAACAGATAACTAGAGATGATTTCATAGTTTGAATAAAACATAGTTTGAATTGTCCACTTTTCATTTGGTTATTCATTTGTATACGGTCATGTTGATTTGGTTATTCATTTGTATACGGTCATGTTGAGCATTCTTTTCTTAGAAATCTTCATACAAGACTTTTAAAAGGCTATTATCACGATTGTTCAGCGAATTACATGTAAATAACTTGAATTTTTGGAAATTAAACATAGTCACTGAGTGGACAACGCTGAATAATAACAAACAAGCTTAACACCGCTGTCATGGGGTCTAACATCGCTCGGCCAAAGGTTGGAGTTTCAACCGTCAGCTAGATAGCTGCCCGGATTTTCCTCCCCTAGTAAGTCTGGTAGTCACGGTATAGTCTAAAGAATTGCTGAACGTAATTATATACCCCAATAACACTTAGTGGATAGTCACTATGGCTGTTTTACCTGTAATTTTTATGGCCATTTTAGTATTAAGTTCTCATGACCATCTACTTACGAGTTTTTATGACTTTTTTTCGTATATTTTTCTATAAAAAGTTGCAACCCAGACATCATACCACCACGAGGATGGTTTTATCAGACATTCATGATTTCTTCTCACGGACAGTTGTTGCTTTGTGATTTATTACACAATCACAATATGAAGAATGGCAGTAAATAAACTCAGATCAACTCCAATTTATTTCTATGGACTGAAAGGACGAATGATAAAAAAAAATTTTGCTGTTTACGAACAATAAAAAGGAACGAATATGGGCACTAAAGATTGGTAGTAAATCTATGTCGATACAATTCATTTAAAAGGGACAGATGATCTAGAAAATTCAAGAAAACAGACAACCTAACTTCTGCAAATACGACTGCAACAGAAAAACATACTAAACTTTTTCAAAAGTGCACATTAATTTATTACTAATATCCGAAGGACACAACACGGTTTAAGTTTCTTTTAAAAGGGATTAAAAGAAATTATATGGAAAAAATATATCACATCTTTTTTGGCACATGCAAATCTGACATCGTGTTACGTACATGTATATGGAAAATATGTATTCTGTTTAAATCATGAACGACAAATGCATTGAATATATGTTTTAAATGGTCTAATGGTTTTTATAACCTTACACTGATGCTTACCCTGTCGACGCGCCTGGTCTCACTCTGTTTGGAGTTCATGCGATTCCCACTGTTTTCACTCCCATGTTTGTCTTTCTGTAACTGGACTTATGAAATTTGAAGTGACTTCGGTATACTACCTTAATATTTTACATTGTAAATACAGGAGACTTGTCGGTATCTACTTTGGTACACGTGTAATTTACAGTCATAAGAACGGATCCGGGATTTTGAAAAAAAGAGGGGTTCCAAACAAATTTTTTTTTAAAAGAAGGGTTCCGTGTCTAATTTTGCTCCACTGTATGCATGATTTAAAAAAATCGAAAACCCCAAAAACAACAACAACAAAAACCAAAAATAACAAAGCAACATCACTTTGTAAATGTATATGATGCTTTGTAATTGCAAATCATATACATTTTCAAAGTGAATGTTGCTTTGTTATTTTGGGGGTTTTTTTTGTTTGTTTGTTTTTACAAGAATCGTAAAAGGATAAAAGACATATTCATATAGTCTTCAGACATTTGTTTTATATTTCCAGTATTTACAAGCAAAACTTTTTAGCCTTCCGAAACGTCTATAATGACCCAAACTTTTGTGCAGTGTTTTGTGCTTTGCTTATTACCCTTACTACCTTATTCTTGATTTATCAGTTCGTCTAATTCTTTTTTTTTAGCTCACCTGACCCGAAGAGTCATGTGAGCTATTGCTATCATTTGGCGTCCGTCGTCGTCGGCGTAAGCTTTTCACATTTCAATCTTCTTCTCTGAAAGCGCTTGACAGGTTGGAAGCAAATTTTGCAGGAATGCTCCTTGGATGGACCTCTACAAAGTTTATGGTTTTTTTTGCCAATCGGATATTGAACATGGCCGCCAGGGCCAATAATGTGTTCTGATTGGCTGAAATTTCAAAGA
>JAOXYI010149596.1:0-11588 GCA_028566495.1 Lithophaga antillarum | reverse complement strand
AGAAAATTCCCAAAATTTTGCTCGAAAATTAAACGGACGTTAAAATAAATTGTATTAACAAATCGCCCTGATTATTTCCTATTAAAGCATAATAAATGTTTCTGACAGTTGAAGACACCGATATCTGGTGAAGAAAAATTAAACCATTATAAGTTATGAAGATATTTTTTACTTGCAGTTGGCAAAAGACATTTGAAAAGCAAAGTCAGATTTCAGCTGTACCCAAAATGAACGATTTTTCGTCTTCTGAGCTTACAGTTTGCTCCAGAAATACTTAATTTCGAGACAAAAAAGCTGTATTCGATCAGACAAGCATGTAATGTTATATATTAGAGGTTCACTCGAGCCTGCATCGCTCGACCGATTATATATAGACCCATTGTCATAAATTGGAAAGACCTTCAACGATTTTTATGATCCTTGAGAGATTTGCCGTCTTGAAAGTCGGATTTGAATTAAGAACTCTTGAATAAAGAAGACTTGATAGATGGGTTTGGGGAAGGTTTTTGGATATTTTCCCCTCAGGATCAAGTGCTTCACTATGTCCAATCTCTGATTTTAAATTAGCATTAATTTCCGTTGCTCAAAATGTTGCTGGACTTTGTGAGGAAATGCAAAGGAACATATTTTTATTCAGTTTGACTTATCATCCAAAAATAATTAATTTGTAAAGATTATTTCCTGCATGTATAAACTATGTCGGCTGGTCAACTGGTTCTCAAGATAAGTTTCCCATACTGTCTTGTGTTTAACTATGTTCCATGGATTTTTTATCTATCTAAAAAGTAACAACACTTGGTCAGGACCTTGCAATGATCATTCCTGACAAGTTTTATTTCTATCAGACTTAGAGTTTCTAACAGGAAGATTTTTGAATTTCCAGCAAATCAGAGCTCATTAGAGCCCCTGTTTCCATCCATTTTAAAAAGTAACATCATTATGCTCCTTCGGTTTTTTCTCGCATTTCTTATTTGTCATGACCCCCAAACAGGTCTGATTTCATTTGACCCAGTGGTCAAAAGATAGAAATGTGAAAGGCTAAGGACGGAAGCAAAGTGATGGCAATGGTCATATAACCCTTCAGATCATGTGAGCTATAAACTGTAAATAAGCAAATATTGGATAAAAATGTGCCTTTGCTGTAAGTAGAGCGGCATTATGACGTCACTAATAAAGTTTCATCCCAAAACTAAGTTTGCATTTTAATGTTGTAATTTCCTAAATCAATATTTTCGGTCAGATTCTGAGAATTATTTGTCATTATGTCTTTAAACAAAAGGTAATCGATTTCCCTAAGAACAAACTAGATAAATTCGTCTTCAGCTTTGATCATCACCTCCACTTATTCTTAGAATTAATTGTTGAAATCGATTTTACTGTCGATAATTATACCCGATTGTAACGGCGGTATAATATTTTTGATGAGTTGAATGTTAAGTCGTGCGTAATGTTCTTAGAATACCAGTGTATTTTTTTTTTCGTTCTTTCATAGGAATTTAAAATTTATGTGCTGCTTGTATACCATAAACGAAAAAAAAATGACATCTTTTTGTTCTTCTGTTAATATTACATGCAGCATTCCTTCAAAAATTAATATTGTTCATTTTAATGCCATTTTGTCCGCACGTCGTTTTTGTTTGTTCAGGTTTGGACCCCCTTCTCTTTAAATCCTGGATCCGTCCCTGCAGACAATTTAATCACCCAAAACATAAAAATTTACAAGATTTCTTAAACATGTAGATGGTAGGGGTGGGATGATATACGTTTGACAATATCCCAAAAGTTTATCCAGTGAATGTTTATACTGACTAGTTAAAAAAAGAGTAAGTGTTGTTACGTTATTTCCGTTCGAAACGGAAGTGGGAACCAGATCCTCTGAATCCGATCGCCTTCTTTGACAGGATATATTTTTATTCCCGCCCACGAATTTGGATGGGGCATATAGTGTTACCCTTGTTCGTCCGTACATGTATGTATGTGAGTGCGTCCATCCGAACGATATTGTTAAGTTTTGTATTTAGGTCCATTTCTTTGAAACTAAACATACTGTACATGTATCAATAAAACTGCATCCGTGGATGTGTTTAGGCGAGTACTGTGCAGTCACAAAATAATTCTATCATCATGACCTAGATTTTCTGCTTGAGCGAATCCTGTTAAATTTTGTGTTTAGGTCCATTTCCTTGGAACTAAACATGGTATGTCAATGCAACTTCTTTAGTTGATACATATTGGAAAGTACTAGACAGCCATACATCAAATGGGTGACATTAGCCTACATTTTATGCTTGGGAGACTGTGGTTAAGATTTGCATTTAGGCCCATTTCTTTGGTACTAAATGTGATATAGCAATGAAACGTGATAATTTTATACATATACAAATGTACAGTTTTAGAACGAGGAATTCGTATAGCACAAACACATTCTGTAGTTTTTGTTTAAATATAAGCAGTTATCTTGTTATTTTTTCCAGTTCTTACAATATATTGCAGGTTATATAACATTATCCAAGACTAATGAAGGATGGAGTGTCAAATGAAATGTTACTTCTGGTTTAATTTGTAAATGTACAGTACGCAAGGTTAAAACTGACTACCAGTGCAGATTCATGTATGCAATAAACATGTTTTCTTAGAGTATCCAGGTGCAGCCGGTATCAGAAATCGATATTTTAATTTGATATCAGTGTCTTATTTGTTTAATACGGCCGCTGGCGACCAAGTGATAAATTATTTGAAATAAGATTTTCAGTCTTCGGGCAGCAACACTTTACCTTAGATGGTTTTGGCCGTGCTGTTTAGGTTCTTTTTTGTTTTAATGCTCCCAAACGTTTTATCTGTTTGGCTTCCCAATGTTTTTGGTCTTGAGCGTACCTGATGAAGGTTATTCGAGAAACATGTGTCGTGCGCACTGAAATTGGTATCGTACGTTGATATTTCATTTAAAGTAGCTTTTTTCTATTATTTCAATCTCAGTTAAGATATCAAACCTATTCTAAGACAGAAATCACTGCGATACATCAATTCTGGTTAAGCAATTTTACATGTATGATTAGTAAAAATAATTTCTGATAGATACTCTATCGATAAAAAGTCATTCTTATATTGCTCCTTCGATAAATCCAGACAAAGTCTACGCTTATTCAGAAAAGGTAAAAAATCAAAATAATTCATACAGAAGTTTAAGTTCTGAATTAGTTGAAGTGTTAAATAAGAAAAGAACTGTTGGACGTGTTGTAAGTGGCAAAATTGAATGACTGTAAGTTATAACCAGTCATATGTTTCTGCAGTTATTTCCTTGTTATTTCAGTGCAGCTATAAACTTGAAGTTCCCAATTAATTTTCAATCTTTAAGGAGTGAGATGTCATATGAATGATCTCCAAAATCCAGATTTATACCTTTATTTTGGATCTCGCGAGCAGGCATCAAACCTGCTTTAAGTTGAACGCACGAGTAAGATAGCCCTGACCTTCCTAGGTGGCTTAAGTAACTTCAGGCTTCTTTGTTTTTCTTTTAAATTCTCTCGGTTTTCTTATTATCGTCTTTTTTCCTCCAGGGTTATTGTCTTTTCTTCTACTGTGGATACACATATTTCCTCATTAGCAAGTTATTCCTATTTTCTGTGCGTTTTTCTTTCTTTTTTCTTTTTTTTTTCTTTTTTTTTCTTTTTCTTTTTTTGTATTTAAACTGTTGTTAACTTCTTCACGATTTTACGACCAAGTCAAACCTGTTTTCTAATTTTAGGAGCACACGGTCATTGAATAAGAAATAAAATGTTATGTGATATAATATAAAAAAAATAGTATACCAAAATCAGTTGTAACTCATGTGTCTAAAGAAGATGAAAAATAAAAGTGTACGGATAGCTGGAATTGCATTAACTCACCAATGGAGTGAGATCAGGTGCGTCATCAGGGTAAGCATATCTCCCGCTTTGGATGCAACACCAAAATCATGTCAGGTATCAAAGGTCACAAAAAGGTCCTGGACACATTTGATGGTAAATATACATGGACACATGTAGGATCTTCGAAGACGAAAATACATCCGAAGTAAGGTGAGACACTGAAATATTACACCAATCGACCGACTCTTGATGGCAACCGTAAAACTTGCAAAGCAAAGATTTCAACCTTTCTTTCTCATATCTCCTTACTTGAGTAGTTTTTGGGTTAGAAATATACCCCTATCAGAGAAATCTTTGTAGTTAGAACAGTTTGCCCGGGAAGAGTGTATATTACTACTCGGGAAAGGAAAGTTGTCGATAGAAACACTAAAATCGTCACGTTTGTTATAGATCCTAGGTCTACAAAAATTTAAATGATAACAAGATTAAGACATGACATTCTGGCAATATATCATTTTATGTAGTTGTGATGTCTAATTGGTACGAAAATGCGTTTGGCGCATACCACCTAAAATCTACAACAGTTCTACTATTTCCTATGTAATTCTACCTTGTGTCATAATGTTTGTGCTTTAATTGCGTAAGAGGAATGATATTTTTCCCAATTAATGAAATTTCAGTGACTTGCTATATACATGCGCTGCCGTGGTGTTTACCGTAAATTTTAGCGTTACGGGAGAGCTTGTAAATCTTTGTCAGTGTTGCCATAGCAACAAAGCACGAAGATATAAGGGATACAAGTAGAGAGCAGAAGACTGTAATGCTACATATGAAATAAGCGGTTAGTTTTTCGTTAAACAATGCGGGACATAAATTTGATTGAAATCACTTCTTTATGTTACGCTACAACTGATGTATGTTTGTTTGAAACTATTAGCATTATAATCCATGTCTGTGTACCACGTAAAACATAGCTGTAGAGATTCTACAGAAAAAAAGAAAAATTAAAACAATTTAAAAGTTAAGATATAGTATCACATATAGTATTCGATGTACCATCTATCAAATTAAAATAATTTACATTTTACTATACAGTCAATATCATTAGTTCCTGCATTAGGGAGCGCATATTTCGACAATATGAAAAATATTTCAGATATAATACTTTACGCTTAAAAGAACCTCAATCTCGTGTAATTCTTCGGTTCAAAACATATCTGAAACATCAAAAATGAGATAACAGTATGCTAAAAAATTTGTATTTTACATTAAATGTATCACAAGAAATCAGCTTTATTTTTGCTCAATCCTTTGGTAACATTTTCCACGTAAATATTTGTGTATTTCAATAAACATTTTTCGCCACGAAATTAACAGCAAATCATTAACTGGTAATATTGAACTGATGAATCGTTGTAATTTACTAATGACATAAAGTGCCTTGCCAAAATTCGGTCCGGTCGATATCATAACGTTGATATCTTTTGCCTATCTTCTATATAATTTCAACAGAACAAACAGTTGACTGGCTAATTTTGTTGAACACAAAACGTGCGAAAAAAATGAATTCAAAGATAGGCGTACTTTTCAATAAATATGTAGTTAAAGAATGTAACTTAGCTATCAATTCTGAAACACAGAAACAACTGACCTTTCTACCTTCAGTATAAAAGAAGAAATATCTCTTGCTAATGTTTTCTTGGAGAGTTAATAGAAGTTGTAACAAAGAATATTTATTTAGCTTGAAATTTTGCACATTTATGCTTTTTTTCAGACATTAGACGTTTTTAAAAACACTAAATCGCACGCAAGATTTCCGAAATTAAAACAAGTCAGTTAAAATGCCTAACCGATACATAAAAACAACTTTTGTGTATGATATTTGTTTGTTCGGTAAGTGATGATCTTTATAAATAGCAAATTGATCATGATTTTCATATATCGAACATTTTTAAATACACAGTATTTTAATAAATCAAAATGAAGCGAGATACACGTTTAATTAATTTTGAATAATAATCAACAGTTTAGAACAATGCACAAAATTGCATGTCTATTTGTGTTTTCCGAAAGATCGAATTTAGAACATCAAGCGAAAGTAAAATCAAATTTACTGATTAACTCTTCCTTAATCACTATGCGACATTTCTGAAAACTTCAACCCAGTCTTCACCATGAGATTTAGTTGTATATCGTACTTTTTTTCATAATTGAAAGTTTTTCGGGAAATACCAATATTACATCTATTTGGCTATTGGTAGGAGTTTCCATATTGTATTTACTGGTCCTCCGTAACCGCTATAGGGGATTTCACAAAACTTTACACATTTTTCAGTTTGAAGATCGGTTGTGCATCATGTACTTAATTCCTTTCAGTAAAGTTGATATATTTTAAATAGACATTTTGCATAGATTTACGTTCGAGAGGGTCCCATATTGTATCCACTACTCCTCCTTAACCACTGTATGCAATTGGGTTAAACGTTGACACATTTCTAAGTATAGAATGTAGTTTTGCATCATGTATTCTCATGATTTGAAATCCCTAAAAGGGATAATTATCCATTTTACAATATGTGTAGTTGGGCGCTTGGAGTATAAGTTTAGCTATGCAAAAGCGAGGGTTAAAATCTGATTATGTCTTTCGTTTGTCTGTCTGTCCGTAATGTTTTTGTATCTACTACTCCTCTTCCTTAGCCGCGTCATGAAATTTCAAGAAAATTTAAACATTCTTCAGTATGAGGTATAAATGTGCACCTTATATTAAAATTTTTTTCATAGTTTCGAAAGTTTCCAGAAAATAGCCATTCTACAAGTGTTCAGGCTCTGCGTGGAGGTTCCATATTTACCGAAATTACGTTATAAATGTGGTTTTTGGAGAATGAAAAGGACAGCATAAACTCTTTCTTAATATCGAAACAGTGTAGAGGGTCCTGGCAAGACATGACAAGTAGAAATCATGATGCAGGTGAATGTAAACTTTCTTAACCACTCGTCTCATTCCTGTTTTGTTTTGGGAGGTCATGTTGTCAAAACGTTAAAGTTTTGGTTATCTTCTTTTCTTATGTTTATTTAGATGCTTTTTGTCTAACATTTACTGAATGTCAGCGTACAGGATAACGAATAACAAAACAGGTGTACGTCACTTTATGTAAATAATTGCAGCTTTAACGGAAATCGTTAAAATGTAACAAAATAAAAGCCATTTCATAGACACTGTCTCTTAAAAGTTGCAATCACACTATTTGTATTTTAGTAGATATATCTGTCTGGAATGTAATAATTATGATCGTTGTGATTTTCTGCTAAGTTATTAGAGTCAGCCAAAAATCCGTTCTGTCTTTGTACAACTTCGTCTCTATGGACACATTTACATCCAGCAATGCATATTGCTGTACTTCTGTGTCGTATTCTGGCCACACTGGTAACCCAGGTTCATTTACAGAGCTGAAATACATAGTGAAAATGATAAAACAGTCATTGATATCTGATAATATAATTGTAATAAATAATTCGAACTAAATGGTTCAGTTACCATGTTTTGGTTATGGAAGAGTATTTCTGTGGTCCGTTTTCACTAGTGGTTTTCACTGGATTTAGTTCTCCTGATAAAATGACTAATATGTCTGAAATTTCGACGTCTTCACTTATAATATATGATGTAAAGTATGTTAATAATTTTTATAAATAACAATACCTTATTATTGCGTATTTTCCAAAAGGTAAAAGTTTATGTGTGCATATACTGCAGTTTTAATTTGGAAAGATGTATATTTGGTGAGGGCAAATATTAAAATTAGTTTTGATAGGGGAAAAATTCTGACTAAAAATAAATAAGAAACCAAGTAACTGTTTTTTTTTTAATTTTGTTTATAAGTTTTAATCTGGAATGGAAGTGTAGAATTATTCAATGAGTAAACAAAATAGAGATTTTACTGCCGCTAAATACTAAAACCAATAATCCAGCCAATCAAAATCTTCCTGTTTTCCCTGTTTTTTTTTCTAATTTGTACATGTTTGCTTCTTGATCTATCAGCTGTAACTTTACGGAAACGCATATTACGTAGCACACGAGTGTATTAAATATGGAATAGATAGTTACATACCCTGTTTTCGCAAAATTACTCCAATATGTCATCAAGATAACACTGAAAGAGTTGTCATCATCAGATAAGTTAGAAAGCGTTTCTCTGAAAGGAAACAGAAAAGGTAACTCTGCAGCATGGCCAGCCTCTACAAACCATGGATATATTTCTGCAGATGGAGAGAAGAAAGATCTACGTTTAATGAGGTACTGAAATCGTCTTCCCCTATGACATATATAATTGTTTGTAGCATGGATATTCAAACTTTGAACAGCGGGACTAAAGAATAAAGCATCTCCGAAAGCGTTAATCACATTTTGTCCTTGTTCTTGAAGGTTACCTTCACTTGAATATTTACTGCAAATTGCGGGTATGATTGAAGTATTGTTCTGAAAGAAATCTGCGACAAGCGGCGGTACTATATGCCGGCAAAAATAATCAGACAGGATTCCTTCTGACAAATTAAAGTGTAAAATGGTTCGAATTACTTCAATATTAAAAAGTGCAACCGATCCTTCCGATTCGGTGTTTCCAATAATAATATCTAATGATCTATAAAATCGTGAAGCTCTGGAGGTTGGACAAGAAAGAATATTTATAGGTGTGTCCTTCAGAAATTTGCCGTCTACAACAGGAGAAAACGGTAATTTAATATCAATGTCTAAAGAAGGAGGAACACTGATAAGCAGGTTAAAATACGCATTATATATTTCTGTTGCTGTTTTCCTCCTCATGCATCTAATAGTGTCGAATGTCGAGGAAAAGCTACAGTTAAGACTTGTAATAAGCGCTTGGTCCTCCAAACGAGGTGCGGATGAAATTGCCACTAAGGAATTGCTCACACCACTTTGTGCTATTACTCGTTGAAATAGTCCTTTATTTGTTGGATTGATAGCTTGTAATGCTGTACTAAATCCACCTGCAGATTGACCAAATATTGTTACCGACTCCTTATCTCCCCCATAGGAAGCAATATTATCATGAACCCATTGGATTGCTAGTTTCTGATCCCACAGTCCATAATTACCACGTACTGCATTGTCAGCTGTCCTGAAAAATCCAAAGACGTTCAAGCGATAGTTTATTGTAACAACAATAACATCTCCTATCCCACTGAGGAATGAACCATCATAATACATTCCTTGTCCTATTGCATAACCACCGCCATGAATCCAAATCATCACCGATTTTTTGTTTACTTCCGAGGCACCAGCAGGAACATAGATATTTAGAAATAAACAGTCCTCTGATTGGTCTAGATTAGGCAGTAGATCATAAAATATAGCTGGATGTGGTGGTTGAATACATGATGGTCCAAAGTTAGTCGCATCAAGTGTACCATTCCATGCCCCGTAGGGTCTAGGCCTTCGAAATCTTAAATTACCGGTAGGTGCTTTTGCAAATGGTATTTTCCTAAACTCATGATAATCCTTGGTAATAGAGTTGAAATTAAAGGAGGATGATATGCCCTTTATATACCCAAGTTTGGTGCTTATAGTGACGGTACTATCACAAGCGATCGACGTAATGACTGCAAGGAGCAAAAAGAAAATCATTTCTTTTCTTAAGAATATCTGAAAAAAACATATTGGGTAATTAAGACAAATGTTTAATATTTTAGCAAACAAACATAAATATGGAAAAATCGGCCAAGAAAATATCACCGGATAAAAGTCAACGCTCCGACGTAACAAAGTAAGGGACGCATTTGAACTTTCCGTACATCTGACGAGTTATTATTATTTAATAAAAAAAAAACGGGCTCAAGATTTACTTTATTTTTAATATAGATATGTAAATATAAATTTGTTTAATTTTGAACGATATATGTCTACACATATGGGCCTGATAAATTGCAATGCATTATCCTTTACTACCGAACGGAATAGGATTTCTTCGACTTTGAGATCCTTTTGCGTGTTATTATTTTTATTGCAACAGACAAATCGTTTGTATCTTCAAAAGAGATACCTCATATTATTGATATTTTCAAATCTGACAGAGTCGAAATTTTCGAAGGGTCATCTGATCAATTGCCATCATTTGGCATTCGTCGTCGTCCATCGTCGCCGTCCGCCCGTTCTTCTCCCACACCACCAAGAACAATTGAACCAGAGGTAGCAGGAATGTAAGGCCGTCTTTTACACAATTTGTGTTTTTGCTGCCGATCAGGTATTTAAAATATCCGCCAGGGACAATCATGCGTTTTGATTGGCTGAATGTTCAAAGGTCTTCTTGCCAGAAACTACACAGCTGATGGAATTGTTTTGTGGTATGAATGATCTCTGGGCTGTCCTCTGTCAAGTCTTGCATTTTTTGCCCATTGAAAATCCAAGCTGGCCGCCATCGCGTAACATACTTTCAAATTGGACCATATAAAAACGGACTTAAAGATCTTCTTCTTGGAAACAAATGACCATTGGATTGTCATTTGCCAAACTGAGGTTTTTAATGCCGATCGGAATTCCATTAACGCTGAACATAGTGTAACATTAGGCCTTATGGGAAATGTGATTAAAGATCTTCTTCGAACGAATTGATAGAATTAAGCTGTCCATGATTGATCATTTGATGGTGTTTCACACAGTTTGTGTTTTTCATGCTGATTAGAATTCTAAGATAACCGCCATATACATACTTTAATACTGGACCCCATGAGATATGTTCTTAAATATCTTCTTCTTGAAAATAGCTGAGACAAATAATCCGATTGATTATTGGGTGGTCTTTCACCAAGTTTATGGTTTTCATGCTGATCGGAGTTCCAAGGTAGTCGCCAAGGAACAGAGTTAATATTGGACCTTATGGAAAATGTGCTTAAAGATCTTTTTGTCTGAAGCAACTGTGATAATTAAACCGAAACTGTTCATGATGATGGTTGGATGCTCCGTCACCAAGTTTATATTTTTTATCCCAGTCGGAATTCCAAGATGGTCGCCACCGAGGAACATAATTTAATATTGGACCCTGTGGGAAATGTGCTTAAAGATCTTCTTGGAAATAACTGAGCGAGTTAAACGAAACTGTTCTGATTGATCAGTGGATGGTCATTCATCAAAATTGTGTTTTTCGTGCCGATCGGAATTCCAAGATGGCCGCCACAGTGGGACATAGTTTATCATTGCACTCTATGGGAACTGCACTTAAAGATCTTCTTCGTGAAAACAACCGAGACAATTAAACCAAAACTGTTCATGCTTAAATATTTGATGACCTTACAGCAAGTTTATGTTTTGGTGATGATCGGAAATACGGGAAGGCCGTCACTTGGGAAAATAGTTTAATACTGGACTTTATTGGAAATATGCTGGTCTGTTTAATAACCAGGTGAGCGATACAGGCTCATACCAGCCTCTATTTTTTAAAAATTTTATTTCGTGTAATTTTATTTTATTTTTATTATTTGGATTTAGGTACAGGTATAAGATGCCAAAACAATCAGCAAGAAAAACTTGTCAATTTGGGTATAAAACAAGTTGTAAAATCATTTATTACACTGGAGCATTTTTCCAAAATATAATTCTGATGTAAATCATTGGAAATAAATAGCTTAAATACATTTCATTAATGAAAATTGTATGTATATGAATGACTGAAGGGGATGTTTTATTCATTGAACAGCAGAGAAACCAAACATAACAATTTTTGAAATCTG
>JAOXYI010149595.1:0-18603 GCA_028566495.1 Lithophaga antillarum | reverse complement strand
GTTCAATCAAGTTTTCTGAAAAATCAAGCACACGAACATACCTTTTTCTATTTATTTTTTGTCTTTAATAAGATGAAAGTTTATGAATGTTGATGTATGAAAAAAAGTTTAGTATTTTAAATATGAACAGCAAACATCCTTGAGGTTACTCCAAAATAACAATACTTAGGATAAGATCCGATAAAGTCCTCGTCAGGCAGTTCATCTGGAACTGAATCTCCAACCATGTCCTCTCCTGGTGGTACTTGGCATGCCTGTTGTCCTTCAGTAATTTTAAACAAGAAGGTAATAAATAGAATTTGGTAGAGCTGGAAAAAAAAAAACAAATGTGTTTTACAAGTAGTTGCATTGAAATTCAAACATATATTAGAATCGTAATATTATATTTCTGCGTTTTAACTTAGAATTAAAATCCAATTTTGATCTTCTCACTACGGTGTCTGTCGTCAGAATGGTCTGGGTATAAAATACCGTTTTTGTTCGGGGACATCTTGCATCTGATATTAGTTTATAACAATAAATGTTATTTTTTGTTTTTGACTACCACACATTTACATATTTACTAGAAATCCGAAAATTAATTCTTAACACTATTATGGACCAACTAACACATACGCTATAATGGCTTTTTCAGAGGGAGAAAACATATTAACTTTAGAAGGGGATTCCCTCCAGAAGCTATCATTTCATCATCAGATTTTATTTCAAAGCTATGTTCATTTTATTTATTTATTTATTTATTTATTTTTTTTTTTTTGGACACCAGTTAGGGATAGCGTGAATTCATTATATGAATGGTGTTCGTAAAGGTTAAAGGCAAGATTAATTGACTGTGTACACTTAAAAATAGATGAAATAGAAAGAATATGTTAAAGAAATATTAAAAAGAATGAAAGGCTAACAGTGAACTACATCACTACAAACTGCATCACCATCGCCCTCAAACAAAGACAAAAAAATGAAAGAAGCAGAAGACAGACGACATATCCCGTTTCAGTACAGGTACTAAGTAGTGGTTGGATTAAAACGCTTTTCATGGCTACCTACATTTGTACTGCTTTAGTCCAGTAATAAAAAAAAATCTGTATTGATTTAACTTATATGTTTGCCTATAGTAAGTTTTGAACTATTTATTTATATTCCTTGGAGCAAGAGGAATATATGTTATATTGTATATTAAATCAAAATTTGACATACAAGATAAAAAAAAAATCTAACGTAAAAATCTATTTCGGTTGATTTTATTTCATTTCAGAGTCCATTCTTCACTTTTTTAAGCTTACATGTATACATTTTCGATAAACAATCGTTATCAGTGATTCTCAAATTAATTTGAAATAAAACAGATCCGAGGTAAAAATCTATTTCTAAGGTAAAAATCTATTTCGGTTATTTTTAGAAAACTTCATTTTAGAGTCCATTCTTTTTCTTCATTATTTTACGCAATATATATATTTTCAATAAACTGTCTTCTTCAGTGATTCTCAAATTAATTTTAAAATAAAACAGATCCGATACAAAACATATCAAAACTCATACAATATAAGAAAACACAAGATTAATGGCTAATAGCTGAACAATCCCACCTTGCCTTACTACATAAAATTATAGCTGTACAAAAAAGAAGTAGAAAACACGTGACCTACAGTATATAACTCTTCAAAGCAGCGTGTTATATTACTTCACCCTTCCGGAGCACCTGATCTCACTACCGGTTTTTACGGGGTTCGTATTGTCTTAGCTTTAGTTTTCAGTGTTGTGTCTGTGTTTGCTTATACGTTTATGTTTATGTTTGATCCTTTGTTAATGTGTGGTCCTATGGATATATATATACATGACTTATGAACTTCGGTGCTCTTCTCATTCTATTCACTGACAAAATATATACACATTATCCAAAGATACCAAAGTTAGTTTGACGCACAATACGGGCGTTTCAACAGCTGATGTCTCGTCTGTAGTGCTCGAAACCAAATGTTTGGAAATCCAAAGATAATAAATCTTAAAAAGCAAAGATAGCAAAATAATACACTTTTATTTTGAGATTCCCTATATATTTATAACTTAGAAACTGTATTTTAAATATGAAGTAAATAATAATCTCTATTCCATCTTTTTAATTTTTCCAAAACTAAGTTATTTTTGTATAAAAATGTTGAGTATATTTTTCTCTGTTTTGCCTCCCCCCTTTTTTACACTTGTATAAAGTTTTATAATTTCCTTACCTTCATATCTATGTTCAAATGAATGATAATGTAGTCACAAGATGGTGTTCTTGTGTATGTAGAAAGAGATTAACATATTCTACGTCTAATATACAATTGATTACTGGTATATGTTATATATGGGCAACCTACGCATACGGAAATAATGTGAATTTTGAAAAAAATCATATTAAGGATAAAAAATATAAATACAATATTATCAGAGTGTATATGTCTTTTTGTAGTTTAAAAGATGACATCTAGAGAAGAACTGTAATTTTTTTTTTTTTTTTGGAAAATATACATTGTGTTAGAAAATATTTGAACAAATAAGGAATATAGTCGTTTTGTTTTGCTACAAAGAACATTTCGTAGCAAACTGATCGACCAACAAGTTTCTATATCTCAATTCATTACTGCTATTTTTACTTTTCTACAAACATTTCCCGTGAATCTCTATTCTAGTTTATAGATTGTGTTTGGCAGTAAAGATTCGTTTCTGCTATTTCGTCGAATCTACAGACAGAATCTTGACCTATATGTTACAATGTACATATCTGAAAACTAAACTTTTTTATTTCAGAATTGTATTATGTATGACATAATTTTATTTGTAATTTCGTTCTTTGGCTTTGTTCACTGCTAATATGACGATTCTTGTATGTCGAAAGGAAAACGTTTATTTTGAGCAAAATTGTCGATACAGTTTATTCTAAACACACTTCTCTGAGCGAAATTTGTTTAACTCCGTGTTTTCGTATTGATCGAAGATCCCAGATTATTCCAACCACGAATTTTTAGTTTAACATACAAGGAAATTCAAATTGTTCTTGCCAGAAATTACAGATCAACTGATCCCAAACTACATGTATAAAGATTGATTAAAATATCCTTTATCAGGTTTATACATTAATTGCTGATCGGTCATCTAAAATGGCGACCAAATGCAGATCTATAGTTTAACAAAAGTTTACATGAGAACATTTCAACGAACTGTATATGAATTGTTAATCGTTGGTCCTATATCAGATTTGGGTATTTAGTGCCGATGGAAGATGGAATTTTGACCTCACGTTGACGAATTACCTTTGGGTATTTATTTAGTCATTTGTTTCAAATCATTAACCTTTTAGTTTGTTGAACTGTGATACTGGCATTGAAACTTGATGAGTTTACGAGTCATATTCGAGCATAGGGTCATCATATTTTGATTGAATGTCTTAAATGTCAACAGTTTACAATACATTGCTGCAAAACCGTGACTTTTTAACGGTAAGAAATATCCGAGGTCATTTTTCACCGTTACAAATACACAGAGTGTCATTTTTTTAATATTGATTGTTGTTTTTTTTTTTTTTTTTTTTTTTTTTTTTTTTTTTTTTTTTTTTTTTGTTCTAATTATATGAATATATCATGGTAAATTGTCAGTCATCTCGTCACAGTCAACCTTCATTCATAATAGTTTCCAATATAGGTCTACAGAGGTGCGTGCTATCCTAAATTTCTAATCAGAATGAATGAAAATCGAACTACAGTAATAAAGTACAGTTTTCTTTTGTTGATAAATTAATTTCTAAGTAAAAGATTTTTCGACATAACTTTCACAGAGTCCAATGTCCAACTAAATCCTGTGGTGAAGCTATTTCAGATTTCATATCAGCACAAGAAAAAAACAATTTTGTAGTTATCATTCATATACAGCTCTGGTTTAATTAATTCATTGTTTCCGAAAAGAAGATTCTTAATTCGTATTTAGTCCTATATTTAACAGAACTCTGTAGTGATGGCCATCTTAGATTTCCAATCAGTTAAAACAACAAAATAACACGTTAAATGCTCTTCCATTGATAATCCATCAACAGGTTTGGTTTGAGGAGATTTTTAAATATATTTCCTAAATGATCATACAAATTTCCTCACAGACTCCTACGTTAAAATGTGACCTACGGTGACGGCCATCTTGGATTTCCAATAGACACAAAGAGCACACGTTTAAGAGAACCATCCACTTATCATTTTTAAAAATATTTAGTTCAGTCAGTTACGTTGCATAGTTTGTACGAAGAAAATATATTTCTCATAGTCCGGTATTAAAATATGTCCAGCGGTAGCCGCCATAATGAATTTCATACTGGCAAGAAAAATACAATCTTAGTAAAAAAAACCCGATGATCTCCCCTGAAAAGTCCATTCAACGAATTGCGATGTTTCTAAGCAGAAAGTTTTCTTAATATTTCTTATACAGTCCTTTGTTGTACTATCCACCAATGGTGCCATTTGGATTTTCGATCGGTACAAAAAAAAACCAGATGATCTTTACAGTGATCTATACATGCAAGAAATATTTTGGCCATTTGGCCAAGCACTTGGAGCACATAGAGGTGTCTGAGAAAAAAGATCTTGACACATATTTCTTCAAAAGGTTCTATCTTAAACTGTGCCGAGCAGTGTCTGCCATTATGGTTTTCAGATAAGCACAAAATAAAAACTTTGAAGAGGACCATCTTAGAAACATTTATGCCAACAAACGATTCCACTGACTGAGTGCTATCTCAGAAAGAGCTCTTTAAACATAATTACCATAGGCTCCTATATAAAATTTAAACGCTGTTGCATCCTAGATTTCCGATCGGTACTAATAATACAAACTTTTAGAGGACAACCAAAGAACATTGCCAAGGAACGGTTTATTTACTCGCAGGGTCGTATGTTAAACAATATTCTGTAGTGACGGTCGTCTTGGATTTCATTTCTGATCGGGGCCGTTTTCAAAGATACAATAAAACTGAGGAAATGATGAAAAGTGGCGTTAAGCCCCATTCAATCAATCAATGAGAGAATATTGAAAGCTAAAGACAATGACTGAAGATGATGATTTACACCAAGTGATGGCAATAGCTTCGGATCAACTAAGCTAAAAAAGATAAAAAGACACCATACACGCACATCTCAATAAATCCTGAATAACCCATAATATATAATTTAGTAAACAGTTGTTTTAAAAATTGTAGATAAAATTCGTTTTCACGATTGATCTTGTATTTTAGACAGACATCAGAGGTTTGTTCTATTAAAGAACGGATTGCGATAAGACCTCTATTTGGCCCCCGGTTTTGCCGAAAATAAATTTTCAATTCCAATAAATCTATGTTCTCTTTTGATACCTTTATGTTTATAGAATTATTATTACTTTTCAGTTTGCATGCCCCTTCTCTGCTTCTGAGACTGATGATAATGGGTACTCTATTGAACCATTAACATTACGCCTATGGCAAAATGTCGCTACTTACCTGAACATTATGTACAAATTAACTATGACGCGCATGGAGTACCAGCAAAATATTTTTACTACAAATTGCGTATGAAACAAGCATGAAACTGTATCAAAATCTTCCTGGTACTCTATGCGCGTCATACTTAAATATTTAAAAAATGTATCAATTTTGCATTATCTACCTTTAAATGCAAATTTGAAGCATATACATGATATACAATGTTGAAGTATAACATGTATGCGTGACCAAAAAAATTCTCAATAGAATTTATCGCTTCTTATACGTCCAATGTTTAGCAAAAATATTTTGTTGGTTGTAAAAGCTCATGACCGTGGACTTTCATATAATGTACACATATGTAGAGACATTTTCCTTTAGTCCAAGTACAACAATCACTTGAAGGTACACTATATTTTCAACCTCTGGAGCACAGAAATGACGTACAATTTGAAAAGTCATAATCATTTTATAAAGAAAAGACATATAGCTACATGTACATTAAGAGACTACAAAATAATTAGTAGGGTAAAATTTTACTTTCAACGAAACCAGAAGCCAAAAACAGGCCTTATCGCAACCCATCCTTTTCAGTACAGTCAACATAGTGATTTCAGACAAGATTTTTTATACTGTAGCCAATCAGAAACTACTGTGCTCTGTGGCGACCATATTGGATAACATAAAACAAAACTACATGAAAGAGAACCGCACTTAAATAATTCCTGTAAAGTTTCGGTTCAATCTGCTCAGTGGTTTTAGATAAGAAGTGGTTTTAGATAAGAGGATTTTAAAAAAATTTCAGCCAATCGTAAACTACTTTGCCCTATTGTCCGACCGGAAAAAAGTAATGAAATAATTCAGAGGACCATCCAAAGATCACTTCAATACGCAAAGTTTCAGCTCAATCGGCAAACTGATTTCAGACGATTTGTTTTTAATTTCGGGCAATCGGAACTCTTTTGCCATATTTATTAACAAATCGACACAAAAAGAGGCAATTTTGTAGACGGCCAACCATAGGTAATTTCTTACATTTTCATTATACCCCACCCCTCCCGCTAGCGATAGCGGGGGCTGTATAATGTTCATTGTGTCCGTCCCCCCACCCGTCCACACCTATTAACAGCAACTCCTTCTTCACAATTCATTGGATTTTAACTAAGTTTCCAGAAATTGTTAAGTACCATATGGCACTGTGTACCTCCTATTTTGTTTTTGTCAATATTGATGTTTAGACTTAATATATTTGTATGTTAAACAGTACTATGTTATAAGTAGTGAACCTCTTATCCGCATCTCCTCCTGAAAAACCGAATTGAATTCAACCAATGTTCACAAAATTGTTTAGAATTTAATAAAGATGTGCACTTCCTATTTTATTTTTCTTGAAATTGGATATTCTAGATTTCCGGACACTTTATATATGTACCTGAGGCCTAAATACTACAGAGAATGTACCTGTTATCCGCAACTCCTCCAACACCAGTGCATGAATTTTGACTAAACCTTCAGAGATTATTCAGTTCAAATTGCAGATGTGCATTTTTTATTTTATTTTCTTGAAATTGGAATATTTTCTAGATTTCCAAACACTTTATATATGTACGTAGGTCTAAATACTACAGCGAATGTACCTGTTATTCTCAACTCGTCCTAAAACCACTTTATGGATTGTAACAAAACTTTCAGAAATTGTTGAGAAATCGAACCTATACATCTCCTATTTTGATTTCCTTGAAATTGACTATTCTGCACTTCTAGAAACTTCATATATGTACCAAATACTACACAAAACATACCTGTTATCCGCAACTGCTTAATGAATTTTGACAGAACCTTCGAAGATTGTTCAGAACAAATTGTAGATGACGTGTAGCTCCTATTTTACTTTTTCTTGAAATTGAAATGATATCCAAATACTGTACTTCATACATGTACCTAGGTCCCAGTATTAGACAGAACATACCAGTGATATCGAAACCTACTTCAAAAGCAAGTGAATGGATTTCAGCAAAACGTTCAGAGACTGTGGAGAACAAAACGTTCATGGAATTCTTTTTTGTATGAAATGGTTGGGGTGGGAGTATTTGTGACCCATAGGTCTCAGTATCTATCTTTTTCATAGGCATGCTAAAGTGATTTCCGACAATTAGATTTTCAAAAATTTCAGCCAATCAGAAATATGTTTGCTTTTTTTTGGAGGCCTGGTTGAATAGACTTGCTCTACGAAATGAGACAATGTTTTAAAAAGATTATCCACGGATCATTACTGAAAAGGTTTGGTTCAAATAGATCAGGGGTTTTTGAGATGAAAAAATTGTGTACGTACGGACGACATATGACGACAAAAGCTCACATGGCCTGTCGGCAAGTGAACTAAAAAACTAAAAACCAAAGATTGGACAGAACCGTCGCCCAAAGTTGGAATGCAAGCAGGTGTATGTTACAGTAATTAGCTATTGTTTTGCCTTGACCATCCGTAATGTATGAGGATGGTAGGAGCATCGTTTTACACACAAAAAACAACGCGGTTCCATTAAAAACATGTAAGGCGATGGTAAAATATCAACAGCTGATCAAAACCCACAGTACTGACATCTGCATAAATAAAGCAGAAAAACGAAACAAAAGGATCTGAAGATTGGACAACGCGACTTCTACACAACACCGAGAGTGAGAACAGGTACATTAGGGTAAGCTTCACCTGCTCTACATGAGCATCCATCGTGACATTCTAATAACAACTAGGAAAGGGATGCAATAATGAATCTGTAACACCGTAATCATGCTTGCAGTCAGTGATACAGGGAAATGCCGTGGTGATCAACCAATGCATGACGGCATTCATAAAATTTTGGAAGTGATGGTTCCAGTTTAAGCTTTTTATAATGTTGGTTGAGTAATATGCTAGAAAAGAGCAAACTTTTGTCAAAAAAATCCTGATACCGAAAGTACCGTATCAAAGTGCGATACGCAAACCCCATATATAACGGAAGCAGCAATATTGCTACTCAAAAATGGAAAGTTGACAATAAGAAAACTAAAATCATCACGTTTGTCATAAATTCGTGAATGCAAAAGTTCATCTAAGAACAACGCGAACACCTCTACAAAAATAAAACTTGGAGTGTGATCTAGCCAAGTATACCGTGCGGCTCCCTAGGACTCATCTGGACCAACATTTTTAAGGTTTGGAATATGTCCTTTTTCGAATTGCCACAAACCTGTACATCGCAAAAATGACAAAAATTCATCACGTTGTTGTTAACATATTGTTAACATATTTCAGTTGCTGAAATTGTACTCCTACACCTCAGAAAATGAAATAAGCTTTCATTAGTTTTGACACCGAAGATCGGTTTTGTAGGTATTTTTTGTGTGTATAATGCCCTTTTGATACAAATTACAAATACAAATGATCTTATATATGTTTGAATGGATAATATCTGGTTTTAGCTGTAAATCTGAGAAAAGTTTCAAGTTTTCGTTAGCTGTTTCATTTCATCTAAAGGAGTTTATTCAAGTATCTTTTGTTTGAAATTTTCACAAACCTTACATCACCAAAATGACAGAATGTCATCATATTGTTATTAAAATATCGATAACATATCTTAATTGCTAAAGTTGTAGGCCTGTCCTTCAGAAATAAATTTTCATCATTTTTTGCCAAATATTGACAGCAAATATTGGTTTTATAGATATTTTATATTATATATATAATGCTCATTTCTTATTAACAATTACAAGTACAAATGATCTTATATAGGTTGAATTGGTAATGTTTGGTTTAAGTCATATTGTGGAAAATGGGTGATTTTAGGCATACATTATATTTTTCACTCATTTCATTTGAACTAACATTCCAGTAATACCGGTATTTATCATGGTTTATTTGTATTTGTCATACGGGTGTACGTAATAGAGTGGAGAATGAGTCGTAAATTCTTTTTAGATTGATAAAATTGTACCCCCTATTTCAAAAAAAAAAAAAAAAAAAAAATAAATAACGTTAATAATCATTTTCCTACCATGGTATCACCATTACAGTTTTTAACAATCTAAACAACTGTTAAGAACATATTGTATTACTTATTTTTCACTTAGTTATGTATACCTATATTACAAATACATGTACATAAAAATGACGATATATGCCAGTATTACTAGAATGTAATAGTTCAAATGAAAAGCATGATAAAAACGTAAAGCCTGAAATTACCTATTTTTCTCAATTTTACACCTTAAGACCAAACATTATCCTTTCAAATCTATATAAGATCATTTCTATTCGTGATTTCTATCAACAGAGCATTATATACACATAAAATGTCTATAAAACTAATCTTTACTGCCAACAATTAGCTAAAATGACAAAAGTTCAATTCATTTTGTGAGATTAAAGGTACAATTTCAACATAAATATGTTAACAGTATTATAAGAAGAATTTTATGACTTATTTTCACCTTCGTGATGAAAAGGTATGCGAAAAACCTCAAATTGAAGATGATAAATGCCAATATTATTGGAATGTGCCATTTGAAAAAAACTGAGTGATAAAACCTTATAGCCCTAAATTACCCATTTTGCACAGTTTTATAGCTAAATACCAAATAATACACATTTAAATTTACATAAGATCATTTGTATTTATGCTTTTTTTTAATCAAAAGAACATTATATATACATAAAATATGAAAACCAATCTTTACTCTCAACAATTTGCCTAAAATGATGAAAATTCAGTTTATTTTCTGAGGGGTAGGGGTACAATTTCTGCAACTGAAATATGTTAACAACAATATGATGACTTATTTGAATTTTGCTGATTTACTTGTTTGTGAAAAACTCAAATAAAAAAAGCTAGATACCAGTATTACTTGAATAAGCTACTTCAAATGAACAGAAATTGACAGAAACTTGAAGCCTGAAATCATTCATTTTTCACATCTTTGCTGCTAAAACTACCTATTATCCATTCGAATATGGACAGGATCATTTTTATTTGTAACTTCTATTAAAAAGGCATCATTATACACATACAATACCTATGAAACCAATCTTTGTTCTCAACAATTGGCCAAAAATGATGAAAGTTTAGTTAATTTTCTGAGGGGTAGGGGTTCAATTTCAGCAAATTAAATATGTTAACAATATGTTAACAACAATGTGATGCCTTATTTTCATTTGTATGATATACATGTTTATGGAAAACTGAAACAAAAGATCCTAGATGACAGTATTATTTGAATAATCTCCTTAAAATGTAAAAGGTTCGACTGAAAATAAGTAATAAAAACCTAAAACCTAGTATCATAATTTTTTTCACAGATTTAGATCTAAAAACAGTATATTATCCATTCAAACCAATATAACATCATTCGTATTGATAATGTCTATCAGAATTACATTATATTAACAAATTTTGAAAAGAAGACTGAAACTTGAAATCATCATTTTTCACAGAGTTATGTCTAAAAACTACAAATTATCACATCCAAACCTATAAGATCATTTGTGTTGATAATGTCTATCAGAACGGCAATATTCACACAAATGATGTATAAAACCAATCATTTCTTTCACAAATCGGCCAAAAAAGATAAATTCTTTAGGCATTTTCTTACGCAGAGGTGTAATATTTTACTAATTTTGATAGTTGAACAATATATAAGGAACAATAATTTGACTTACGTTCATTACTTTAATGTGTGGTTTCATGGAAAGGCAAATAAAATGTGATGAATGCCAATATTATTATAATATAAAAGGTTCAACCGAAAATAAATGATAAAAACCTAAATCCTGAAATCATCTATTTGCAGCAAAAACATATGACATAGCCATTCCAACATATTGGTATATGTGTTTCCTATAACATACAGTATCAACATTTACAATTGTTTTTGTTAATAATCTATCAAAAAGGTCTTATTTTTTCATGAGTTTTGAAGGAGGAGCGGTACCATTCTGCGTAGTTTAATCTGTAAACAATGTCATAGGAACATTTGTTTATTTATTTTTGCTTGGTATGATATACAGCTATAAAATAAAAGTAAATATATTAATTGATTGATTGATTGTTGTTTAACGTCCAGCGAGCAATATTTCAGCTATATTCAGGACGAGAAGAAGATAATGAATACTAATAATTAAACGGGGAACGGGGAATGGGACAGACCATTGGGCAGAAAATTTTGACTGCCACTGGAAAAGGAGGATACAGTGGGTAGGGGTGGGGAATTTAAACTTGCAACTGGCCACTTACGGACCACTCACGAAGAGCTTTGTTACAAGGATTCTTTAACGTGCAAGGAGCATGGCATTCTTTCAATACGGAACCTCGGATTTTACGTCCCCATCCGACGGACATTGCGTTTAGGAGGGGTATTACCCTGCAAGGTGGAGAACCTGGGTTCTATTTCTTTACCCCGGATATCCTCGGGAGGAAAGCAAATATAAGTTTTAGATATCTATACCTAGTTACCCGCACTTAAAAAAAGACAAAATATCTGAAATTGTTCATTTTTTGAAGATTTTGGTACGAGAATTGAATTTATTTGAATTTATTAGTTTTAACTAGAAAACACGAAATAAAGCCACATTTTGTATATTTAGGTTACTTACTTATATTTGAAAGATAAACTTTGAACATTTTTGGTAACATCTGTTAAGGGAGAGAAATGATTGTAGCTATAACGACTAACACCTAATATCAAAATCATATACTTGTATGCATTCTTGACTTTCTATTGATATCATACATGACCACCTACTCGTAAGCTGACATCAGAGTATCTCTCTTTCTTTATTTTTTATTTTGTTTTATTTTATTTTATTATTATTTTTATTATTATTATTTGACTACGTAAAGGTACAATTTCAATAGAAACTAAATTGGCGAAAATGACCCACCAGGGTCTTGAAATAGCCCCAAAATCAGTAACCTTCCCAAAATTAAGCTTGTTAACTAAAGACGTATTTACTCCGTGTAGTTTTTAAATGCCTAAATAGATTCACTATCAGGATCCCTCTTTGTATAGCATATTCATTTATATCACCATTATTTTGCTTATAAATGGTTGCAGTAAAATGACTTTTTACTGTACAAGATTCAAAAGTAAAGTATAAAGTTAACATTACCTCAGTGCTCTATGTTACGCATTGGTCCGTGGTCGTTTTTAACTTAATAAAATATCTCTTATTTTTGCATATATACGGGACACCGAGCAGGAAATTCCAGTGATACAACAGTTATTACAGATGTTTCAATGGTAATTTACCTGAAAACTTCCTCTTTCTCAATAGGAAAGTAATCAGTACAACTTTAAAGGAAATTTAAAAAGTAATTTCGACATCTTAAATTACAACTAAGTTTAATTTTAAACATCTGACCGATAGATACTATGAATGGACCTTATTTGATATTAAGATTTAAAAAAAAAAATTGTATGTTTCATGCAATATATCTTAATGATCTAGAGAAGTTTTATTGTGCCACGTAAAGATACAATTTCAATGAAAACTAAATTGGTCAAAATGACCCAGCAGGGCCTTAAAACGGCACCAAAATCAGTAGCCTTCCCAAAATTAAGCTTGTTGACATCTGAAATTGGAAAAAAGACATATTTAAGACGTAAAAATATTGGTCCTGATGAGTCTGTAGGGGTGTTGCACGGTAGGCATATATGTACCTAGCAGATACTTTATTATGTTCTTTATGCAACATTCGCTGTGAATATCAAATTCTAACAGCTGTATGTAAATCAAACTGTGTAAAGAGAGACAACAATGGATCTATGACACAAAAATACACGAATGCCACCAGTAAGGGCATGCAAATACCGTAATGTGTAGCTAAATCATTATGGCGGACGTAATGTATTCGAGAAGATCTCAGGTTAGGCTTTTGGTAACTTTGTTCGATTATTTTACTGGAAAAGAGAAACTGTCTGCCCCGAAATTCATAATAATTCCCTCTGCAAGTTCGAATCAGCTGTAATAGATAGATCCCATACGCTGGAACAACAGACATGTTGCTACTCAAAAATTGAAATGTTACAGTAGGAAAACTAAAATCATCGCGTTTATCATAAATTCGAGAATGCGGTAGTTTCCAGGAACACGTCTAAGCATAAAGTTTGTCTGATACTCATTTTGGTTACTCCAAAATGAAGAAATGCAATCAAAACCCATGTTTTGTTTTTACTTTGTACCTTATGGGATTTTGTCTTGCATCGGATTCCATACATTTTTTCATTAGTATGTTTGACATTTTCGGACTCATCGTTGTATAATTTCTCTCATCAAATAATATATATATAGGATTTCAAACATGTATCATATTGACGACAAGGAGACTAAGTTGACTACAAGAAACCATCGTTATAATGCCCCTCGTTGCTTTCTCCACCTCGCTTCACTAACGCTGTATATTTTCAAAGTCCGTATAGTTTTTAAACAGATTCAGTAGAAGGATTCCTCTTTGCCTATCCATTTATATTACCATATTTTTTCGGGGGAGGGTGGCTTAAACGGTTGTAGTAAAATGACGTTCTACTGTACGAGATTAGTAAGTAATGTATAAAATTTACTTTACCTCAGTACTTTATATTACGCATTTGTCTGTGGTCGTATTTAACATTGATAAAATATTTCTTATTGAACACTGAGCAGGAAATCTCAGTGATACCACAGTTATTACAGATGTTTCAATGGTAATTTACCTGAAAACTTCCTCTTTGTCATTTTCTTTTCTTTTTTTTTCTTTTTTTTTTTGATATGTTTTGTAATATATCGTAATTGTCTAGAGAAGTTTTATTGCGTCGTAAAGTGTTGTCATATTAAAAGGTTTTATAAGTATTCCGTTAGTACGAAGGTTGTAATAATATTACTTTAACAGTAATTCTCATGAATGTAAAGGAAATTTTAAACGGGGAAGTTTATGACATTTTTAATAGGGTAAGTTGATCGATGATCTCATACCTAAAAGTAGGTCAGTTTTTCAATGCAAAGTATTTGGGTTTTTTTCCTGATAGCAAATAAATTTTAAAATCTTTAACTAGATCTAAAAAGAATTTTGTTATTTCATTATTTTCTATACTTTTGTATTATATATTTGTAGTAGGAATATGATTTTGAGAACCTTACGCTCTGTGATGACCAGTTGCCACCTATTATTATATTAACTTATACTGAATACTTTTTCACCATGTACTAAAATGAAACTTTACCAGTTTTGAAAATAGTTGTTTGGATTTCACCTCAAGCTGATTTCTACCGAACCCAAAAGGGGACATGAAATATATACATACTATTTCGGTCCCACGAAATATTATTTCAAACAGTCATAAATGTGAAAACAAGGAAACCGAATTAATAGTTGTTGTGAACTGCCTGCAGTTAGAAATATGGGGCTTGAGAAGAATCACGACTGCTTACAGAAATATACACGTGCAACAACGTTCTTTATTTGTTTTGTTCTTTTCCTGTTCTTCTTTATATATGGTCATGGGTTAGAATCTTCCAAAGTTTCTCCAGTACATACACAAAAAAGGAAATCTAAAAGAAAAAAAAAAGAATTGGAAAGCACGAACTACAATACAAAATCAGAAATGAGATCATTTGCGTTAATACCGTAGACCCCCCCTACTATACAATCAACACCCAGCGTGAAGTTATAATTCTCACATTTCGTGTATATAAAAAGGAATAGACAACACTGAATCTATGACACTGGAAACATATTTGGTTCATAAAAGACATGGATATTCCTTAGTGATTGACCAAATCGAGATAACAGTCATAATTTTTCGATTCCACAGTTCGAGTTTAGGTCTGCAATAGATGTGCTCGAGTGGCTCACTTACAAGAAGACATTTTATAAAGAAAATACTGATACCTAGAACAACTTCGATAACTAGACCCATATTTAAAGACGACAGAAATGTTGGTACTCAGAAATGGCATGTTCACAGTAGGACAACTAAAATCATTGCACTTATCATAATTTCGAATACAAAATAGTTCTGTCAGTCAGTTGCAAGGATTAAGCATGAAAGCGGCTCTTTCATCTCTGTATTGTCGTTTATCTCGAGTTCCCCTGAATAAATAAGACGCAAGTAGTTCCTGAAACCTGAGTATTGTGTTGGTTAGTGACTGAATATATTTTATTTCAACTTTTAAATATAATCTATTCAACAATCTGTTTTCAAAAAATGAAATTTTACATTAAACTTTGAATTTAAATATAATTTTCCCTCTGCCATTATTAAAATATTTTAGTATTTTTACTTTAAATAAACTGTGAAATAAAAAATAGGGTTTTATTTTATAAAACAATTTTAGCACAGAAATACCATGAATATCAAATAGTATATTCGAAAATAAATTTTAAAAAATGTAGTTTCAAGGAATGTTTTACCTATCCATATTTTCTCCTATTTCTTGTCACCAAGAAGACATCTATCGTATAAAAGGTAACGTATACGTAAAAGTGTGGACTTTGGTAATCTTCTCATCCTATATACGTAAAAGTCAAATTTAACGTTTGTAATAGGATTATGACTATGTAAACTTTAATGTTTAATTTTCAAGGGTATAAAAGAAACTTTTAAAAAGAAATATGAGCATTCAATTACCGGGTAATAATGGAACACCGGAAAATGCATGGGGTTTTTATTTGTTCAAAGTAGTTATTAAATTTTGTTATAAGTTTAAAAATATAAATAAACTTTCTCAATTTAAACGATATAAATTAGAAGAAATATGTAACTACTGAAGATTGCAACTTTAATAACGTTAAATCACTCCGGGGCTTATATTATATTATTCAAGTTTATTATCTCGTCGATGAACAGAATGCCATATATAAAAAATAAATGTACTAGAACATAAACATTTAATTGAAAGCATCGTACACTAATTTTGGGGATCGGCAACCAAAAAATAGTTTATTCATTATTGAATTCTAGGGTTTTTCACCGAACTGAATCTCTCTAACTCGACCTCGCTTTATTCAGATTCGGCTTTGTATTATGTCACCGTAGGCAATATTTTCTTCTTATATTTCGAAAAATCAAAATCAAAAGCTGACGGCAAATTGAGTTAAAACTTTGTAGAGAAATTATCTTTAAAATTTCCCTCAGTAGTAAAGATACGATTACACAATAGTAGATCTAATGGTTTGATGTGCTATTCAGTCTTTTCATTTTGTATCTATCAGCGGCACATAGTCTTTTAACGGATTATATCACACGTTGGCACTTTTTTGACAGAGTTAGTTACTGTTATGCAAGGTAAATTACAAACCAGTTAAAAAATCCATACTGATAAAATTGCATGGTTTACATCACACACTGGTTGAAAAATATGAGATCATCTTGTCTCTGATATGTTAAGGAGGCACGTCGTACACCATGATGAATATTATTTTCATGTTTCAGAACTGACAGAATGTCCTGAACA
Organism: Lithophaga antillarum; assembly: GCA_028566495.1. Taxonomy (NCBI): domain Eukaryota; kingdom Metazoa; phylum Mollusca; class Bivalvia; order Mytilida; family Mytilidae; genus Lithophaga; species Lithophaga antillarum. Next base: position 1,660 of record JAOXYI010149595.1, on the reverse strand, counting down.
CAGAATAATGCAGCTGTATGATTAATACGATACCAGAAGGACATGATTACTGTTTAGGAGAAGAATGATTCTCTGTCCTTTATCTTATACCACAGACATAAGGATAGGTTATAACCAGCCATCTTTTGTTCCGTACATCCAGGACATCTCGGATCTTTTCGTATTACGGAGATCTTCCGAAGGACACTCCTACTTGTTGGATAACTCAAGTTTTCTTTGACCAATTCTCTTCATATTTTTATGCATTGTTGGGATTGATGAAACTACCTCCCTTTCAATTGTTGTCGATTTTCACTTAATATGTCAATTCAAAATTATAGACTTGAATTGGTAAAAAATACTTTTCAGCAATTGTCGCATGCTATTCGGATATGGCGTTGACGGATCTGTTTCAAATTTTTACAAATTATTAGTAATGATAAAAGTAAGGTCTTTGTAAGAATTTATGCTATTGTCATTGTAGATTACGGAATTTGATTTGGTGAACAATAAGTTTTTCCGTAGTTGTGGCGTATTGACTTGACTTTGCTTCAACTGATTCTTTTGAAATTTTCACATGGTATTAGGATTGATGAAAGCAAGCTCCCTTTTGATTTTGATGATTTTCTCTATTGTCATTACAGACTCTTGGGACTCGGTTTGGTGAAAAAGGTCTTTCAGCAGTTGTCGTATGATGACTTGAGTTTGCTTCAACTGGCTCTTTCGAAATTTGTACATGTTTTTATGATTGATAAACTGTAGGAAAGATCGCTTTCTGAAGCAAATCACTTACAAACCACGTCGGTGCTTCACTTTTGGCAAAATATATACGTAAGTGAGATATTGGCTAAAGAAGACCAGCCCTAGGAGTCAGAACAAGTTTGCTTTTCATGAAAATCAGTCAAGTGTTAACCTAAGCAATCAAGAGAACAAGCGTAGGGTAACTTTGAACGGACATCAATTCCGTTTAGCAAGTTAACTTGGATTAAAGTTTATGTCTGCACTCATCTGTAACCATCATAGCATGAAAACGTAGACTTAAAAAGCATTTTGAAAAGCTGACAATTAGTCACATGTATCTATGCTAGCTTCTTGGTTCATAAAACTATCATTTTGCTCCAATTTTGTCCGTATTGATATAGCTGTCGTTGAAAAAATATTCTTTATGATACGTTTGCACAGTATTATATTTGTAAAGTTAATGGTTCCAGTCGATGACTTAGGTACAACTCTTCACCATATTTGTTAACGTTCCAGCTTTATACAAAAAGTGCCTGTGCAACAATAAACAGTCCAAAACATCGCAATTTCTACTGTGCATTTTCACAGTTGAATGATGTTAAACAGCAAGATCAGTGTTGAGCTTAAGCCGTATTTATTTGAAAAATATTACAGTATAAAAAGGAGAGAAAAACAATGAATGTCAACAATCCAACAAACATCGACTTCACCACAACAAATCAAAAACCAACAAAATAAAAAAAGACAAGACAAACAACCGATGAACATCCAGTTCCCTGGCTTGGAACAGGCACATAAAATGTGGCGGGATTAAATCGATTTTATAGGGATTCCAAATCCTATCCACTTCATATCTGGATTTGTAAAGGTAGCACACACATTAAAAACATACTATAAGAAACCTGCACAGATTCTCTTCAGTTCAAGCCGCCCACATACT
>JAOXYI010149484.1:0-11589 GCA_028566495.1 Lithophaga antillarum | reverse complement strand
GGTCAAACTGACCTATTTTGGGTGGGATGCTGACAGAATCCCCAAGATACATTTCCACAACAAGTTACATGATGGTAAGCCACATAGTATCTGAGAAATGAACTCGGACGTAAAACTTAACCAAAGTCAGTGAAGCATGAAATGTAGGTCAAATTGACCTAGTTTGGGTTGGATGCTGACAGACTCCTGAAGATATATTTCCACAAGAAGTTACATGATGGTAGGCCACATAGTATATGAGAAAAGAACTCAGACGCAAAAGTTAACCAACATCAATATCGACACAAAACGTAACCAAAGCCATTCATCCATGAAATATGGGTCATGCGACCTCAGTTTTTTGTGAGGTGGTGGGCAGCACCCTGGTGCATCTGCATACCAAGAAATATTGTTGTAGATCATTTAGTTTCTGAGAACTAGCTGCGGTCGCAGATGCCAAGGGTACTCCAATAGTCCCCCTCTACTTCATAGAGGCGAACTAAAAAGCAATGGTTGAAACATCGTTCATTTGTACAAATACTAGAAAAACATTTTTCAGACATAAATTGTGACATTATTAAAAACAACTTAAGAAAACTTTTTATATTTTTAGGACCAGCAGTCTTTCTTCTAACATATATCAAAATTTCCTATCTAAGTCTTTTATAAATATTTTATAAATTGTAAAATTGTAAAATTCCAGTGCCATGTGTACTGGTTTTCACCATCAAAATTTTTATCTTCAGTCATGCCTCTACTTCAGTGAGTTGTTTTGTACAAAATAAACAATAATTTTGATAATTTTTGTAAGCTGTAATTAACATTAATTGTTTCAATAATATTGCTGGTGTATCATCAGAAAATTTTTCACCTTTGATGGATTAGTATTAAACATTTACTGGTCATGTAAAAACATTCATAATCATGTCAGTGATCACATTTATAAATGATGAAGTAAAACTGTATCAAGATGAGGATTCAATTTTGCACACAATACCGAGGGCGTCTTCCCTCCTCTGAGGCATACATATGTCCAGGATTTGACAATCATAGTTTTGCATACTATATAGTCACTTATTTCTGCAATGTGATAATTCTGATGAGTTTTTATGGTCCATGTCAAAATGTCAGATTGAATAATTTGTTACATGTAAGGCTCTCTGATATAAAGAATAGGATTTTGCATGAATCTGTAAATGATACAACTTACCCCAGAACCTGCTAGTGGAACAGCTGCCGAAACTAAAATTTGTTTTGAAATCTCTTCAACAATTTCCTTCAAAGATGATTCTGATGTCAAGGTTAACTGAGTTGCCTTGTCAGCAAAATACACTAGCTGAACTTTGTCCTCTTTTCTAGCTGTAACCATCGCCATGGCAGCTGCTGTAACCACTGATGACAGAGCCTGTGTTCCACGGACAGTGGTTTTCTTCTTGTTGGCACCAACTCTTACACCAATTAGGTAGCGTTTATTTGTTGGCTTGGTATTCTATAACAATATTAATTTATATTTAAATCTTGTGATTAGTGTGTCACAGAGAATTATACAAACTGCAACAGAAATGATGGTCATAAAATATACAGCTAAAAATATTTCTATAAAGCTTTCTGGTCTGTTACAAAATGCATCCTACAGATGAACTTAAAAGGTTGATCTGAGCTCACTCAAACACCACAAGAAACTTTTATCTGCCTTATACCCCCATTTCCTCTTCATTAATAATCTTCATTTACAATAAATCACCATGAATTGTCAAAATGTTTTTTATTTCAAGAACAAACTTCAAACCTTTATAGTTGACTCCAGAGCAAAGTTGAGAGCATCAGTCACAGCTTCATTTCTTGTCCACGTCATCTTTCCACCTTTACCATGTTCATATACAGACAATGCTATTAACACATCTACAGGCTGTACACTGAAACAAACAAAATACTGTTAACAATAATCTGGGTAAAAATGACATGAAAATACAAAAATCTTTGAGTTTCTGTACCTGCCAGTATTGTTTAGTATTAACAACCATGTTAATGACTTAAATATCATGAGAACTGTCATTACAGTATAGTTTATTTGAATGGATTTACTTTCAACTACATCACGGTGACTAGTTTTAGCCGTGTTGGAAAGAAATATATCCAGAAAACTATAATAATGTGTAAGTTCAAGGGCCATAACTCTGAAACTAAAAATAGCTCAGACCATGTTGCACTTGATCTGTGTTTTGTGTAATGCAGCAGTCATACCAAGTTTGAAGAAGATTTACTGTACAGAACAAAACTTAATTGACAAATACAATGAAATTTATGGATGAATGGATGGATGGATGGACAACAAACAGACATTCACATGGATGGCAAATGGTATCACATATTACCTGACCACGATGTGTGGTGGAGTATAAAAACACTGACACTCAGCAAGGAAAAGGTAAATTTTATCTATGAGTTATGTACACCTTTGTTTCTGAGTCCACACCAAGTCCAGCACAAAATCATAACCTCAAAGGTGTTTGGCTAGTGATCTGTACAAAAAATCTTACATGTACCATCTAACATTCATCAATAAAGGCCCAAACTGCAGTAAAGAATCATCTAACAGGCCAAAGTAAGAAAAGTAGGCAGTGAAGGTCAACAGTTGTTTTGTGAAACTTTTTTTGTAATTTTAAGTAATGTGTTCATTTATTGCACTTCTAATTTGGAAAGTTAAAAAAAAATTGTTTCGCATTTACTTCAGTTTTACTTGTTTAACCATATCTGACCATGCTGACAGCAAGTGAAAGCATTCATTTTCCTTGAATTAGTCATCAATTAATATTAGTACATAACATAAAAATACTTCATTTTCAGTGCAGAATGATCCTTGGGGATGGGAAGACTATACCTGACAACAGGCACTATACCTGCACGTGGCATTTCCCTGTGGTCACTATACCTTCACCGATCAGAATAACTACCACCACCTTTTGATTATATATTGATAGATGAAATTTAAAGTCATGTTATGAACTAAAGATATTATGGACCTCTCCCTCAGGAACAATTCTCCTATAGTGTTGTCTGTTGAGGGTCACCAGACAACAATATATTGCTAACGGCTCCCTCATGAGAAGTTTATAATAACATAACTCTTTTGGTATAGTATTTAAACTTGATTCCAGTATGGATGAGAGCAGCTGAAAATCAAGTTAAATTTCTAATAAAAATATTCATAACCACTATTTCTGAGACTTGACATAAATACCAAGAATTTTCCTTGTCTAATGCAAATTATTTCATATCCTACAACATCAAATCAGCTTTTACACACTATACACATACTTACTTTGACTTCTGTAGAAGTTCCTCATTCCGTAACATTTCTACAACCTTCTTACTATTTTCATAAGATGTATCTAGGAAACCAATACTGGCCAGTTTGTTAAAGTTCTGTAAAATTTCTGCTACAGCCATCTCTGATATCAGGGCACCCCATACCTACATTATGTACAAATAAAATCAAATCCCCGGTTAAAAAATTCTGTTAAATGAATACCTTAGGAATCATTGTATAAAACAGATTCCTTACTTTGATAAAATGTACTGAGCCTGTTTTTAACATACATGTACTACTGCTTTTTCATATCCTTAATAAATATCAAGAGACCACAAAGTCTTTCCAACGTTGACTGGCACACTATCTGACATTTGGTGAGACAAACTCATGATAACTGTATGACCGACGCAAAATGTGTCTGACCAATACAAAATTATTGTGCGAAAAAGTACTATAAAATGGCAGTCATTCAATCAGAAAATGATCAAAAGTTTGTTTGACCTCTAAATTTGTCTGACATGTCAGGTAGTCAGACATATTTCAGAAAGACTGCACAAATAATGTTCTATATTTATTAAACAAATACATATATGTAAAACACTCATTTTGTTTATGTAACTCATTTCTTGTCTTTGTACATTAAATCCTCTCTTTCCCACAGAGACCAGCATAACAGAAAATTATCTCCCCTTGAACATGTAGAAAGATAAGAATTTATACCATTTCTCAACTTAACTAAAGCAAAAAATGTTAATTTGGTAAGGTCCACTGCTGAAAATATTGCAGTTCATAATATGTAAGAATTTTAGCATTTTAAATATGTTTGTTGCATGTGTTGGGAATAAATTGTAATGATAAATCTATGTTCAGAAGAGAATACTATATCACTGAGAAACCAAGTCAGAAAAAATGAAAACAAATTTGACAACTCATCTTGTAGTTGTTTCAAAATTTCTAGATTATTTCACAATGAAGTTTCTACAGACTTTGTAAAATTTGTACTTTCTCCTTCACCACTAGCTAAGCACACAGCAGTAAGAAGACAGAGGAAGAATTGGTTGGTTGCGAGTCAGAATTATGTATCACAGTGCACAATGATACCGTATCCATATTTTCCGTGTAACCTCACCTCTTTGGAGTTTAAAAGAGTTGGAGGCACTTGTTGTTTCCCTAGACTATACTGTTCAATAAGTCTGGCCACTTGGTGCTCATCAGATGAGTGACGAACTGTGTGTATTGTTTTGAGGTAGTCTACTACTTTCTGAACATTTTCTGACTGGCCGTCTGACTTTTTCAGCTCTTCTATGCCTTTAATTAAGTACTGGAATAAAAGGGACGTTCCTGAAGCAAAGATAAAATTTGTTAAAATAGATATCAATTATTTAAGAATTTACATAACTATGTTTTATATACAATGTATATCTATTACAAATCATCCAAAATCATAGTCACATATACAGTAATGATGGTATAAATCCATAATCGCATTTGTCATACATGTCAGGAAATTTTCTGGTGACCTTCCCTGTACCCTTAGGCCACAATAAATTAATTATCAGATTTTTATTTCCTCCGCCCCTATTTTTTCAATGTGAAATTTTTTTTAAATTTTTTTTTATTTTGAAGATTTTCTTCATTTTTTTAAGGCAATTTCCACCAAATACCGGTAGACAGCAAATAAAAATTAAATTCACCAACCTGCCCCTATGTCAGGAAAAATTTGGATGAAAATCTAATAACTAATTTGAAGCAGCCTTAACAGATATATCCATGAGGTTGGGCTGAAGGAACTCAATACCCCTTACTCCTTTCAATGTTAACAGAAAAAATTTTAATTTTATCATACACTGTACAATATATAAATGCAATGACCATTAATGTTATGATTTCAAATAACATAAATTTTATAATGAAAATACATTGTAATAGAAAAAACTTTTATTTTTCCATTACCCCATAGGAGCCCCTACATGAATGACAAGCACATGTATATGCTTCCACTTTATAATTATGTAAGAGGCTATAAATGAGTTTATATCAGTCAACATATGCTTTACTGAAATCATCCCTTAATTACCCTCAAAGATACTTTGAAAGATGGTTAATTATCAAATCCAGTGAACTGCTTTTAATATGCAATTTTCTACCAACACAGACACATAATTTTCACAAAGCTATTTTTTTGTGGTAAACACTCATTATACATTGCTGTATCATCTTTCCTTTGGAATGTTACATTCAAATACATGTATTTGTTAACACATGTAATAACAAGTATTTATTTTTTTGAAGAAAAAAGCTCCAAGTTATACTTTTATATTATAAGTTATCATTCTAAGAAAGGTGGATGTGATTATTTAGAAGGTCCAAACACTGTCTGACAGTGACCCGAAGGCATTTGATGTATTTTCTATATTTGGTACACTGATGAAACCATGATCTCATTGGCTGACACACTGTTTATTCATAAATTTACCTTTAGCAGTAGTAAGTAAGTCTAACATTAAAATCGGGAAGGTAGCAATCAGCCTGAGGACTGAAATAAAATTTTATTTCTTTGCCCTCCCATTTAAGTATCTTTTTTTTTATTCCCAGATTCCCTTGGTTTTGACTTTCAAAGTAAAAGTGAAAGTAGTCTGTGAAATCATGCAGAGACTGGCACAGAAAAAAATATATTCCTACCTACCTACCTAGACCAAAAAAGTTGCTGGAGGGCAATTTTTCAATTTTAGCCACAATGGAACAGATTGTTTAATTTCTGTTATCATGATTATTAGATAATAAGTTATATATGCTGATTCTCTACTTCGGAGGGGACTTGAGTTCTGCTCACCGTGCTTCATGTGTTTATGTTCCAGACACCTACCCAAGGCTGGGGGTTTCACTGCTGTCCAGGGTTTCCTTCCCTAATAAGTCTGGTCGTCATGTCATATAGCTGAAAAATTGCCGAAAGTGATGATAAATCCCAACAATCCGACCCACTTCTTGGAATGGAAAGATACTGTATCAGTATCCCAGGGAGGTTACTCTGAAATTTTTGTAATACATAGACACATACTATTTTTTAGTATTTTTTTGGGGGTATCAAAAGTTGGCAGGTATTTTTGGGGGTTATGTGAAAAAATGTGGTACTTCTGTATGGTATTTTGGGACGATTACTCTTTCAATAGGTATTTTTTGGGGTGTTCAACCAGATTTTGGTATTTTTTCAGGTTAAAACTTTTGCCCTCTGACAATCCTATGTATCACAAATTTTCCAGAGTACCCCCCACCCCCTTGGGATCAGTATAGACTTCTACTCATTCGAAAGCTATCTTGAACTTGCCATAAATAGAGTGTGGAAATATTACAATTTTGCATTTGTTAGTAATAGACGAAAATCTTCTGCCCAGAAAAACTTTTCACCTGTCATAACTTGCAGTACAATACCAGAGGCATGGTTCCTGTTGACAAGCAATCTAATTAAAATTAGATCTCGCACTTGCTCCCTATTTTCATTTTGTTGTTTACTTGTCACAGCGTGGTGGACATGTCAAAAAGAATCTGGGACAAGTTGAAATGAATTGGGCATTGTATTTCCACACCACTGATAAGAAATAAGCTGTTGTTACTGAAGGCTTTAGATGAAAAACAGCTATCAAAATACTGTTCCTTCCCTTCTATTTTTACCTTTTTCATGAGATCATTTTGTCTATTGTATACATGTTAGGGATTCTCATAGCCCGTGCCATCCTTAACACTGCTGCTTTGGCCTTGGTAGGCTCCCCTCTGCAGTGTTTGAAATTCAAAAAAATTAAAGGATGCCAGTCAGGCAACCTATTTGAACAAATTAGGTTGCCTGAACTGGATTTAGGTTGCCCTCTAAAATACTAAAATATATTTTCATTTATTGTTTTGTTAATGAATGCTATATCTGCTTTTTTCACCTAAATGTGCAATATATACTTGCAGATATGAAAAGTGTGGCAAATTCATTTTGTTTTTACAGTTATAATGATTTAACTACACAGTCAGAACTAAGAAAGTTGCTGTCGATATTAGTTTTTACTTCTAGTCCTCTCTGTCCTTGCCCCAATGTCTGATATTCCTGCCCTTCTGAAAGTTCTGTGAGAAACACCACAAGTATACACATCCATTTTTTTTAAATTATTTTTTGGATTGTCATGACAGTACATGTACAAGTATGTTAGTTTACCTTCCGATTTTCCTTTGATATGTGCTAACTGTAAAACATCTGAATGTGACCAGCCTCCATATGAAGATTCCTGCATCATCAAAACTGCAAGTTCCATTGGATCCTGTCTGTTGTACCATTCATTCAATGTGCGCTTTAATGAACGTCCATAACCTCTTGTGAATGTGTCATTCGACAATTTCTTATGAAAAGCTAAAAATGTGAATAGTTCCCTTCCTGTTTTACATAACAAAAGAAAAGTCTTATTTGCATGTTGTTTCAATTCACTGTCTTTTGATTTCATACACAGTGCCACTGTATACAATAACATGTCCTTCTGTAGTGGAGTACAATTTTCGCTGCATTTTTCTACCTCAGCTAAAATTTCTTTCCCTCGTTTTTCCTCTAACATATGATACATACATTCTGTATTCTCTTTACTGTAATTACGACCAAGAACTTTGAAGACACTGCCCTCTGTGTAATAATCCAACAATCTACGACACCTTTTTAGATCTTTATCCTCTCCCGCTGAAGCCATCTAAAATGAAGTTAATAAAAATCAGCAGAGTTTCTCACAATTAAGAATTACCACACTAATCCATTTCTGTATTATTATGACTTGTTAAATTTTGTAAAACTTGCTTGGATGCTCATCTACTCACTCCCTCAGATACATCTGCATGCAAGACAGATGATCCCACATCATACAGCCTGTGTGAGATATTAACTTGATTGTCAAACTTAACCAAAGTCAGTGAAGCATCAAATGTAGGTTACAGTGACCTACTTTTACTTGAATGCTCACCTCCTCTTTCAAATACACCTGCCTGCAAGATAAGATGACCCTATATCATACAGTACCTGAGATACTAATTTGGATGTTTAACTTAACCCAAGTCAGTTGAGCATAAAAAGTATAGCAAAGTGACCTACTTTTGCTTCGTATTGATACTGACCTACATGTACTTTCCGAGATAAATCTACACGCAAGATGATGCTACATCATACAGTACCTGAGGTTTAATTTTGGACGTTAAACTTAACCTAAGTCAGTGAAGTATGAAAAATCGGTCACAGTGACCTTTTTTAACTTGGATGCTCACCTCCTCCATCAGTTCCATCCTCATGCAAGATAAGACAATTTTACATTATAAAACTTCATTCCTGAGATACTTCAGAATCCTTAGGAACAATATCTTATGGATAGCCAAGTACAAAAAATGTAATGTTGGTCAAGCCATCTATGTCAAATGCCCATACCAAATGATGCAAACAAGATGACAAGTTAAAGCTTCTTTTGTCAGAACAATATGGGATCTTTCATCTGACAGAAAGAATCTGTACATGCTATTACAGTTTAAAGCAACATCAGTGAAAAAAGTAGGATCTGTCATCTGATATGTGTTGACTGCTGTTCAACTGTCTCGTAGATATGACTCGAAAAAGTTCAGCCAGCAGCTTGTTCTTAGGGAAAACACTGATGATGTAAGAGTTAATATTTAGTTAAATATCCAGAGAATAGATCGTAGTTAATGTAGACTGTCACTAGTTAAATCCATCTGTTTACATACGTGTAGGACTTCCCTTTGAATAGCTGAATATACCTGTCAAATGACCTCAAATAAATACGGATATAGTTTGCAGGCTCCCCAATCGCACCTGCAGTCTTCCTCCACACAGAAAGAAAACATGTTTTGAGGACAATTTACTTGTTAAAACAGAACTAGAAACAGCAGAAACAAATGGAAATAGTTGGATAAAATATTGCTTTTAGTCAATAATTACCAGTATGTGCAAAATTATGGAAATTTTCTGTAACAGTGGGCCATGACCCCTGAAGTAAAGTCTAAAAACAGGAATCAGTATACATATGATAGTTCCTGCATCTTCAGGGAGTCTCCTTTACTTGACCAAACAAATTCAAGCTACTGCCAGGAGACCAAACTCTCACTGATTCAGAGTTCACCATATTTCAAGTTTTCTATATGCTGGTGTGTAAAAGCAGTGTTTTGTTACCTTACTACCCCCAAAAAATCTTTTATTTTCAGGTTTTACACATATTTTGATCATTTTAAAAACTATACGTGTACCTGCAGCTAATCAAAACATTATATCGTTGAAAAATTCAACATGTTCAGCGACACTAATACAAAATGTATATTATGCCGCACAGATCATCTTCTGCATCCACTCCCAAATCTCCTTCATCACCAAGGCATATCTCCCTGAAGTTCCCTTCTAGCTTATCACATGTATGAATCAGCTAGTTTCTACATCAACTTTTACTTCTGTTGGTGCAAGATTTTTTTAATTTTAGTAAAGCCTAAAGGCTAATGAAAACAAACATTTTATCAGGGATCACCAAAGATGAAATTTCAAGAGTGGCGCACAAGTACAATTTTCTAACTTATGTATAAATTCATATAAAATTATAGACTGAAAATAGAGATACAATTTTTTTGACGGAACAATATTGTAAAAACACAAAAACAACTGTTAATATCATACTAGTTCAAGAATTTCCACAGTGTCACTTATTTTCATGTTAAGTAACAAAATTTTGATAATTTCAGAGCAGTGCTACAGAAATTTAAGGGTGGTGCTACAGAAATTCAGGGGTAGTGCTGGAAATTTAAGAATGGGGTATCACCACCCTTAAATAGGCTGTGGTGATCCCTGTTTTATACACAGCAGCATGATTAGGTCTATTTACCAGTGTTAACCAAAAAGTGATATCACATGGTCATGTTAATGGTACATGTACTTCTTTGGGCCATCCTCACTTTCTACTCTTATAACATGTTATTAAGGCAATCACACATTTCTTTCTCTTTCTTATTTTTATCATTTCCAGATCATTCCCTAATCAGAATTTACCATTACTTAAAAATCATTTTTTTAAATGTAAAATGCCATCTTACATACATGTATGCAGCTGACTTACCTGCAGTGAGGGGGGTCTGCAATAATAACTCCAAAATGTTGGCAATTTAGTGCATGTCAATCACTAGAAATAAACTGACTTGTGTTTAATAGGGTGAGTTTCTATTTATTTCAAAGTGGAGCGCCTGGGCCAAGCATAATAAAGGTGAGTTGGTATCAGCATTTGGTACTATCTCTTTTACCTCAGGTGTTTAAAAGGGTGGGTCTACATTTCTATATCACAATATATTAAAATATAGTTTCCTGTTCCAAGCCTGGAATCTGGATTTTCATTGGTTGTTTCTCTTTTGTCTTTTTTTGGTTTCTGATTTATTGTGGTGAAGTTTGATGCTTTTTTAGCATGATCTTGTTGTACATGTATTTGGTTGCATTATTGACATTCACTGTTTTCTCATCTTTTTATATTTAACAGGGGTGTGAAAAATCAAAATTCTGCCCTTGTCAAAGGGCAAGCGAAAGACAAAAATCTACTTGCCCAAACTAACTTTTGACTTTTCCAAACTTGATATACTACCACAAAAACTGTTTGACCAGGCAAGTTACAGGAAAATATCTCTTTGCCCAGAAGACTATGGGACAATGTGGACATGGTATTTCCACACCCCTGACTACATGTAAGTACATTGCATAATGGGGCCGTCAAATGGGGGTTCCTTTTCTCATAAATCCTAAACATAATTTTTGACATTCCTGATATCATGAGCATGATAGTTGTTTAGTTGAACTCTTTAAGAAAGACCCTTTTCCCGAAATCACAGGCTAAATTTTTTGTCATTTTCCCATCATGCCATGGACCATTTCCCATTTTCACAGACTTCTTGGAATTGGGTTTTGATTTGTCTGATACTGGGTCCTGCATAGCATTAGCTTCTGTCTGATCTACAGATTTTCTGCAGGACCTATCTTTCAGCAAACATATTACGTGTATTATATCAAAAACACTAATAAAACTTTATTATTTGTATCATATTCGGATATTAGTGTTTAAAACTCTCTCTGAATTTCAATTTCAAAAAGTCTGCAACAGGTAATACAATGTATGGTACAGATCCCACATAGTGGTTTTTACATTTCCCACTATGCCATCATGGAAATTAAGTCATTCCATGATTTACCATCATGGCAGTCCATGATGGAAGTTTATTACACAGGTGTAATCAAATTTTTATGACCATGA
>JAOXYI010149374.1:0-11590 GCA_028566495.1 Lithophaga antillarum | reverse complement strand
TCACTGGTACATTTCAAGTGACATTTCACTTCTTTTTTAAGCGTTTGCAGCTCATTGATGGATTTAATCGAATCAGGTACTGAATTCCAATCCTGAATCGCATTGTAATAGAATTGATTCGATGCTTTTAATTTTAGGCGTTACATAGTTAAAACGACTTGATCTTGTATTGTGTTTGTGATGTTCGTTAATTTTAACAGAGTTATTTTTCAAATAAGATGGACATGTATTATTAAAGATCTTGTAAGCATGATTTAATCGAAGTTGTTTCACTCTGGTTTCAACATTTAAGAATCCTAAACTAAATAGTTCCGTTTGTTTTATACTAGTTCTTTGGCTTTTAATAAAACGAACGTTTTGTTCCACTTGTACTTAGTTTTTCAAAGCTTCAGATAGACCAGCATACCAGGAGGAACAGGAATAATCAAAATGACATTGAATAACTTAAAGTTTTCCGTGTTTCGGTAGATAGACAATTTGCTTTTCTATTCTTAAACCTCAAACGAGAATTAACCCTTTTAATAATAGTATTGATTGTTATTTCACCGGACAGATTTTGGTCTATGTCATTGCCCAGATATTTGACACTACTCTGCGATTTAAGTACTTGACCATTACAAATAATTTGAAATTCAGTTACGGTTTTTAACCTTCGCTTTGGACCAAAAAGAATGCATTCAGTTTTACCAGACATATGAATATAAACATGAAAAAGAAATTAAATTTGAAATACTCTCCTCTTCTTTTTCTCACTTCTGGATCTACATAATGTTTTACATGTATTCAACAGAAAATGTTCGTTTAAACAACAAAGTTATCGTTTTTCAATTGTAATCCAAATTTCTTCACTTGGATGTGTAACTAAACCATGTACTGGGTTGATCACTTGACCTTCAACCATATTGATCTTGAACTTCTTCAATAAGGTCGTAATACAGACTCTTGCTTCAGCATACGAAAATCTGTACCCAGGACATATTCTTTTTCCGGCAAACCCAAATGGTTGGAAGGCCATTCTGTGTCTTTTCTTAGTGTTCTCTGGACTAAATCTATCTGGATCAAATCTAAAACAAATAGTGTACTATAATCACAGGTAAGCACTGTTTAAGATCATATGAAGCAAGAAAACAATACAACCCAACAATCCTGCAAATCATAATGAATGAGACAAAATCCAAAATCCTTCACCAACATATCACAAATTGATCATAAACAGAAATGGAAGAAGTTTGTCTCATTAAAAAAACTTTGTCATGACAATGCTGTTAAACTGAAAATAAATCTTTTTTCCAAAGATATTATCGATTGTTGGTTGTTTGTTGGAGTCTAACTTTCCTTTCAGGTGACATCAAACAACAGACATAAAGTTAATGCAGAAGTTCACAGGATTTCAAATTTGTTCTTACGTTAGAAAATACTTACTTATTAGGTAATGGCCAGACAGTTTCATCCTGTTGAGACACCCCTAATGCATGTATTACTGGTGTCTGAAAGTCAGGTTAGAAATACTGGTTAATGTTTTATCAATTTACAATTTGCTTACAATTTTGAGAAAAAATGAAACTTTTGAATGTCAAGAACTATGAAGAATACATACTTGCCAACGCTCCCGGTTTTAGATGGAATCCCCAGCTTTTCAACCCCCTTTCCAGATAACCGGGTTGTCTTCAATTCCCCGGGTAATTCATATTTCTCGAGGAAAATGTAGCTTGTATGTTTTCAAATTTTCTGTAGATCATAACATTTCCAGTAAAATAATGACAAAAGGGATGCCAGATCTTGAGATGTCACACGAATATGATCTGCATTTTACAAAACCCCTATTGCTACTTCTGGTAGCTTTAAATGTCTGTTTAAAGACCAGTCAAATAAATCAGGAACCAACATATTTTGTACCCTCAACCCCAGTCTCTTCCTTACAAAAAGGTTGGCAAGTATGGCAGTATAGAAACTAATATTCAAAGAGCCAAATAAAAGGATGAATTCTGTATGTTTCTCTTTTTTCAGGAAACAAATTTTTTGGGAGTTTTATGGTGAAGGAATACTTATATAATGCCTTAAAAGGAGTAACATTCTACAGGTATAAGGAGATTCTACTTAAATTGCTGAGAACTTATTCTGGGTTGAAAATGACGATAAATGTCAATGATCCTAATTGAGGGTATAGTTTTGATGTATTAGTGATTGTAATATTTTTTCACGTTCTGGGTGCTGGTCTTACTTGTATTTTTGTAACTTTTACTAAATAGAGCTGGAGAAAACTATTTCTGACTGAAAATAGCCTCAAGAGGTATAATTTGGCAGATGGTTGACAAATCCGAGAAAATGTTCAGAATTTTTATTGTTTTATATTTCTTTGGACTGCAAAATTTAATTCGAGATAACCGAAATTTTGAGTAATTGAAATTGGACTTAACAGGCATAAAATACAATTTTACAAATTTCTACAGGGCGAAGTTCAAAGGATAATTTCATGTTATCTGAGGTTTAATGACAACGAGAGTCAACCGCATTTACTTACATTTTGGGGTATTTTGTATCCACCAAGTTCAGAATCAAAGTCTTGGAACCTTGCAGCCCACGGTGCTATCACTGCACATCTTAGTGTTTCATCTAGAACTTGTTTCAAGTAACTAACAACAAACAAAATATAATTGCAAATAATTAAAATCTCTATTTCAACCACGCTCACTAAAAACACAAAAACACAAAAACTGCTAATGGCAATCATATTTCATATTTCTCGTGGTGGTAAAAATCCTACAAACTAGAAGATCACCTGGTTGAGCCTGTATCGCTGACCTGGTTTCCTAGTGGCTTTCGGGTTACTATTTTATTTGACTCAGTTTTTCTAGGAAAAGATTTCCATATTTTCTATTTTAATAATGATTGCTATCGTAGATGTTATGTGGGGTAATTGGATACAACTCTGAAAGGGGACCACCCAAGGACGATTCCACCAAAATTTGATTCAGTTTGTTAGCGTATTTTCGGAGGAGTTAGTTTTTAATTGGATTTTAGTCAAATTTGCTTAATTTGCATACTCCGCAAAAATTGTCATAATGGAAAATTCTTTCATAAAAAAAACATAATACATGTTTAACAACACTTTACCATACATCTACAGAACAAATTTGATCTCCTTCTGTGGACAAATAAAGCCATATTGGCTATTCAAAATATTTTCTATTTTTAGTGTTAGCAGCCATCTTGGATGTGGGGGGCGGGGGGGATCATAAAAAAATTCTGAAAGGGGACCACTCAAAGACCATTCCACCAAAGTTTGGTTCATTCGGCAGAGTAGTTACAGAGGAGTTTATTTTTAAGTGAATATTTGTCAAACTACAATGGTGGCCATCTTGGATGGAGGTCGAGGTCAGCGGACACAATTTTGAAAAGAGACCACCCAAGGACCATTCCTGTCATGTTTGGTTTAAATTGGCTTCATGTTGTCAGTGGAGAAGATTTCATATATATTCCCATAGGATCCTATGTTGAACTATGTCCCACGGTGGCGGCTATTTTGGATGGAGGCTGGGTTCACCTTTACAAACTTTTCAAAAGGTACTACCCAAGGACTATTCCAGCCAAGTCTGGTTTAAATTGGCCCAGTGGTGTCAGAGGCGAAGATTGTTACAGGAATTTCTCAATAGGGTCCTGTTAAATTAAATCCTACGATGGCGGCCATCTTGGATGGAGGTCGTGGTCAACGGATACACCCAGGGACCATTCCTGTCATGTCTGATTTAAATTAGCTTCATGATTTCAGAGGAGAAAATTTTTATACATTTTCCCAAAGGATCCTATGTTAACCTATGTCCCACAATGTCGATCATCTTAGATAGAGGTCAGAGTCACTGGACACAGTTCTAAGGGACCACCCAAGGACCATTCCTGCTAAATCTGGTTCCAATTGGCCCATTGGTTTCAGAGGAGAAGATTGTTACACATATTTTCTCAAAGGGTCCTTTGTTAAAATTATATCCTATGATGGTGGCCATCTTGGATGGAGCTCGGGATCTCATTATGTGGACAAACAAAGCCATATTGGCTATTTATAATATTTTTAGTGTTAGTAGCCATCTTGACTGTGGGAGGGTCATAAATCGAAAGGAGACCACTCAAGGACCATTTAGTTTGGTTCATTCGAGGGAGTAGTTACATAGGAGTTCAATTTTAAGTGAATATTTTCATACTACAATGGCGGATGGAGGTAAGGGCCACTGGTCACAATTTTGAAATGGGACCACCCAAAGACCATTCCAGCCAAGTCTGGTTCTGATTGGCCCAGTGGTTTCAGAGGAGAAGATTGACACACATATTTCCTCATAGGTCCTATATTAAATTATATCCTATGATGTCGATCATTTTTAAATTGGCTTCATGGTTTCAGAGGAGAAGACGTTTATATATTTTCCCATGGGTCCTACGTTAAACTATGTCCCACGGTGGTAGCCATCTTGGATGGAGGTCAGGGTCACCGGACACAGTTTTGAAAGGGACCACCCAAGGACCATTCCTGCCAAGTTTAGTTCTAATTGGCCCAGAGGTTTCAGAGGAGAAGATTGTTACTTATATTTCCTCATAACGTCCTATGTTAAAATATATCCTACGATGGAGGTCGGGGTCAATAGACACAATTTTGAAATGGGACCACCCAAGCACAATTCCTGCCGTGTTTGGTTTAAATTGGCTTCATGATTTCAGAGGAAAAGATTTTTATATATTTTCCAATGGGGTCCTATGTTAAACTATGTCACCCTGTGGCGGCCATCTTGGATGGGGGTTGGGATCACTAGACACACAATTTTGAAAAGGACCATTCCTGCCAAGTCTGGTTCCAATTGGCCTAGTGGTTTCTGAGGAGAAGATTGAAATGTGAAAAGATAACGACGGACGGACGACGGAAGACGACGACGGATGCCAAGTGATGGCAATAGCTGTCATGACCCATCGGGTCAGGTGAACTAAAACGGTACATGCAAAATATTTTGACTACCATTTTGAAAGAAAGTTAGATGAACAGATCTTAAGTAATCATCGAAAAACTGCTTATGGTCAAAGCTAGTATTTGCTTACTTAACATGAAACTTCAGTACAAGTTATGTTAAATAACTGAAAAGATCTATAGTTACGGTCTAGAAACTATCCATGTATTAAAATTGACTTTCACTAACAGTGACCTTGAACTTTGACCTCATGACTACATAAATTTGTAAGGGGTTCTGGGAACACTGTGTCTCACCTGCTCTCCCAAAATCAATAGAAAGTTAAAACTACTTTTTGAAAGTATCTGTATCAAATTTATTGATTGATTATAAGAAATGGAAACTGAAGAATTTATTAAAGTTTCGAAGATTTAGCCAAAAGACAATCCAGTATAAAGTATCCGAAAAACTCTGTCAAAAGGGGAAAACTAGAAAAAATGGTAAAATCTTGTATGGATGTTTTCTGTTGATCATAAGGAACCTTCAATTCAAAACCAAAATAAATGAAGATTTGACGAAATTCAAGTTTCAAAAATTCTTGCCCAGGGTTAAGTAGTATAAAAAATGTCAAAAAAAACCCCAAAAAACAAAAAAAAAAAAAAAAAAACTAGACATGGAGGATGCCCCCGCACACCTGTCAAATATTTTAGATATTCAGTAATGTTTGACTACTTTTTTCAGTGTTTGTGTCTGTAAGACACTTATGATGCCCCCGCAATATTGACATATACCAGTATACAGCTGCTGCAGGATGAGTTATCCAGACAAATCATGTACATTACAAGCAAAATACACAAAAATGAAAGTTAACAACTTGTAATTTTGTAACAAAATTGAGGAAATTCAAAATTCTAATAAAATGAACACCCTTGGTATTTGCACAAATAACCTGAAAATATTAAATTTGTATTAAATAATTTCATCTTAAAGATCCGATACATGCAGTTACATGTAACTGTAAATTAATTTGAGCAAATTGTTGGGTAAAATTACTACAGTAAGTGATAATACATAGTACATTTACTTGTAACTCCTTTGTTTAAAGGAATAAAAAAGAAGACAAAATTCGATTAATGAAATGCAAAATCGATATATGTAGAAGGTTTTGTTTTTATATATCTCCTTAAGTTTGTTCTGACACATGTCCACAGATGTGATCTTGGGTCAAATAACAGCTGTGATTAATTATTTTTTAGACTTAATACTTGATAAAGTGTTTTCAGAACGTGTGCTAATAATATTAATGTTTTCAAAGTAATTTGAATGATTAATACTTTTAAGCATCCAAATCAAAACTACTTCCTATTGCTTTCCTTTTGTCCTAATTGGATAACGAAGTACATATGTCCGAATATGAATGATATTGTTACCTTTCTCATTGCTAAATGTATCTTCTTTATAGATCTCAGACATCATTTTGATGCGGTAGTAGTGGGGCACTTTAGTGTCCACATTAAATTAGTATTGTAGAAAAGTTTGCAAAAAAATCGAGATAGACAAATCAGGAAATAAAGCAAATGGTTATAAAAACCCCGTATACTGTTAATATTTCCTCTGACTATTTTCCTTATGACCAGATAACCAGTGTACATTTCTGTACATTATAGTAGGAAGTGTAGTAGTCAGAATTGAGTAAACAAAATCAGCTGCTTAGGCGGTAGAGATTTACTGTATCCAATGACAACGTTCAATATTTGGTGAATAAGAAGTGTAAGAATTCAAAACACAGGACCCCAAAGGATAGCAACTTTTTGTACATGCAAAATTCCTCTGGACAATACTACAAAAATGGTATTCTGACTTTTGTATCACAGTGCTTTTCTACTGGTGGACATAGGACATTGTTGACATAATGAGCTGCAAAAATTTCTCTTAAAATATGAGTGGCGGCGTCTCTGTACTTGTCTCTTTAAGTTTTAGTTTTTTTAAATTTAATTGCACTAAAACTGCATTAAATGTTTTCATATGGCAAATTAATAATAACAGTTTATGTTAGAACTGATAAAATATGTTAAACTATAATTGGTACATAGCATCGTTCTAAAATGTACTTACACATAAATTCTCCGAAGTACCAGACTTCCTTCATATGTAACTCCACTAATGTAGGCGGCATACAAATTAACATCACAAGTAAATCGGCCACACATAAGTTTATAAGAAACATGTTCACTGTACTTTTCATGTTTTTGTTCGCCAAAATAACAACAATCACAACAATATTACCAATGACCCCAAGTATAAAAATTATCACATATAAAACAGTAGTTGTAATCAACAGATATTCTGGAGGTTCTGGGACCTGTCTCTGCATCCGTAGTGATTGGTTATAAACGTCAGTAAAGTTTTGATAAAGTTGACTACCACTATCTAAATCATCTCTAGATACATTCATAGACTGATTCAAGTAGCTCATTTCTGATATCAATTGTACATCTACATGCACAAGCTACGATAGTCAAACATCAACTAAATTTAAATTAAAGCGCAACAAATATATCAATGCATCTTATAGCAAACAGACATCATTAACTGTATCAATTAAAAATCAACGTAAACCAACCATATGTGAGCCTCGATATACTTTAGAAGTGTCGTTATTAAAGTTAAAAATTGATCCCACTGAACAATCTTTTATGCAGTCCGTCGTCTGGCATCATATGATATCGTATTGTTGGCACATTTGTTAAGTTTTTTCCAATTATTTTGAAATCAGAAGCATTATGTAAACAATATTAGTGGAAAATGATGTTCTTAATTGTTTGATATCATACTGTTGATTTTAATAGTATTTCCTTTTACGTAAGGTTATCTACTAAACGAGATAATATAAAATCTCCTTTAATCGCAAAGTTAACATTCAGTTTAACGAAAAGGGCCAATTATTCTCGCTGCACCATTTCTGAACCAAGTGTATACTTAATAAATCATCCTATACTACCTTGATATAAGAATATCAATCAAACCTATGATCCGGATTATTCTAAGACTATGATGACAATAAAACCGATTTCTCATATTTGCTAAATTAATACTTCGTGGTGTCCGTGCTTTTTAGTACCTTCGTTTTGCTTAGACAATTTTATTATACATGACCTATTCTTTATTCACATTTAGATAAAGATACGACAACTGAACTGTAACATAGGTAGTACTGACGGCAGTCGTCTAATGAAAAGCAGAGGCGAAAGTCGACTTACAATAAGGAGGGAACTTCCTTCTTCGTTTAACATAGGTAGTCTGGACAGCTGTCGCTAAACGAAAATTTTTTGAAAAAAAAGCTATAAAAGCTTTAAATGCTGTACTTTTTTTCAAAAACATGTGATTTGGTTAACCATAGTTACACGTAATACTTACAATACGTATCATAAATTTAAAAGAATCTAGTGTATCAGATTGGTTTCTCTCAGATTCAGGACTGTATGGTTGAAAAGATATTTTATTTCCTAAAAATACCTAGAATAGTACATAAAACTCACAATTATAACCTGAAATTACATCTTCGAACAAAATCTAGGTTTCAAATGAACATTGTTTTTCTCATCTGGGACTACATTTCAGCCTTCTAATTCAACAAATCAAACAGCCAAATGAACACTCGTGGCACGTCATTTGACTATTAAGATACTAATTTTTCAAGGAAGGGTTATTATAAATTGCTGATTTCGTCCATGAAAATCGAAAAGGCAATTTTCTGTGATATCAATTGTTTTTCCCCATTTTTATAGGCCTATGTATATAAAGTTTGTCAATAGTTGCAAATATTAGTCCTAAGTTCATTCTTAGGTGAAACAGATGCTGAAGATACAGCCTACCCTTTTGTCAGTTTAGCATTATATATATGGGAAAATCACACACACACACACACACACCGTTTGTCTTTTCTATAGCAACCTACAGGACTGTAGTACCACACATTTTTTTCAATGTTGGACATTTTAATCGACAACATATTTGTCAAATTTGTTGGGCGCATTTTTCAACAAACAGTTGGCATTCCGATGAGTACAAACTGTGCACCCTTACTGGCCAACTTGTTTCTTCATTCGTTTGAAGCTGAGTTCATCCAGAACCTTCTGAAAGATAAGAAGAAAAAAAGGTAGTCATGTCTTTTAATCTCTTTCAGATGTCGATGTCACTCCCCTTTTAGGGAGTTCTTGCAATCCCTACTCAGCCGCGAATTTGTTTTTTCATTAGTGGATCATTGGAGCTCTGCTACGATACAGTTACAGTTAAAAGTTCTTGTATATGTAGCATTATATTCTTAAGGAGCTTTTCTGGTATTCGGGATTTGAAAGGGTTCAAAAGTGAAAAAAGCAATAAACAAATGTAAAAATGAGACACGTTAATGTGTCAAGATATGTATAAATATTCGAAAAGATGACCGGGTATTCATTCATTGTTGAACTGTTTAAATGAACAGAGTGGGTTAATTCTGATTTATATTGGTCGAGGTCGGCATTATATTTTGCAAACACGAAACTCCTTTTCAGATATACCACATGTAATATTCTCTTTTATTCATGCTATTGTTTTTTAACGATTTTCAGACCAGGTTTGGATATGGAATGAGGCTTTTTTATGTCTTCCTTATGACGTACGTTAAAAAAAGATTTTTTTCCATTTTCATCTGGTACATCCACAAAAAAAAAACAAAAAAAACCCCAAAAAACAAAAAAGAAAAAAGAAAAAAAAAAAACAATGAAATGAAATTGCTATACAGAGTAGCTAGCAATTACTGGTTGATATGGCATAGGGTAAATATAAAAATACATAGGACCTTATTACATATACAAGTGACATATATAGCAAATTCAAACAAAGCCCCAAGAATATATTGATATTTTGTATTTGTTAAATAGTACATGCACTTTTGATAATTTTCTTCACACTCAAGAAACGTTTCATCACCAGTTAGACAATCAAAATCCTCGGTTATGATTGGATAAAACTAAACTGCACAATACGATTGCCAGCTTTCATCAGCAGGAAGACAGCTGGTAGAAATTTAATCTATTCATTCTGACCTTTTGTACTCATTTTCGTATATTGTTTACATTTTATGTGACACAACTGTCTCGTATTCGGATTATTTACTCAATACCGGTATCATCATGAGGTTAAGGGAGACATTTTCTTCATGATTATAGAGTGGCTTAATAGATTTTCAAGAACGAACTAAAATATCTACATACTTACGATTTTGCTGACAAACAGACTGGCCTCAACAATTTGTATTTATTTAATTGCTTAATTACTTTGCAAATATTCGATAAGCTGAAGAAGTGTTTTTTTTTATTAATTCACTGGAGCAATCAAACAATTCAATATTGAATGAATTGTAGAAGTTACAGATGGCAATATATAGAGAGGTCTTTGAGACTGCAGCTGTAAAGTTTAAGATTAGTGCTTTATAATTTCTACAAATATTCTAAGAAATTATGGCGGGAAGGATACATCTGTTCATTATACCAGTTAAAACACTTTATTATAAACTACTTCCCTACAATGCATACTTTTCCATAAAAAATAATTCACTGGTTGACTTTTTTCTTATTTCAGTGTAAGCATCTAATACTGAGCCACAGAAAAATGGAATGTTACAGATAACCCTTTTCTTATTTCAGAAAACAGAACTGCACATTTTTTTATTTCAAGATTCAGTAGGTAACCAACAACAAAATAGTACACGTTACTGGCCCTAGAAACATATTGAATGAGCGGAAAGGATATGATTTTTAAAAGATATGAAATATATTTTGATTACTAGCTTTCTTAGAAATATTTTTTTCCAAATGAGCAATTACTTAAGCGGTCCTTATTGAATTTGTGTGGGTGATACTGCAATTAATCATCAGTTTTCTTAATGAGCATTGATTTTTATGACCGAACGGAAATAAGCAATAAGATTAAAGTAAATCGACAATCACGCTATCCTTTCATTGACCAGCTGTTTACAATGTGAATGAACCATCAGAAATAAGAGTAATAACAATACCTACTAGTAATATAAACTATCGTAAATGACAGCTAACCTGCACGTCACTACTATTTCCCATTCCTGAACATTTTTGCGATGAAATTTTAAATGCTAAAACCATTTGATGAAAAATGAAAAGTAGGTATATATGTACACTGAACAGTTAATTAAGAAACCAAGGAGTTGTTTAGAAACCGTAAGCCGGTCAAGGCAAAAGGTTTTAAAACATTTTTCGGTTTTAAGACTGTTTCATGCAGAAATTACATTTTGTACTAACTGAGTTCTTATTCAACTTACAAACCACAGACATTCATCAAAATTCTATTAAAAATAAATAAATAAAATAAATAAATAAATAAATAATAAATAAATATTGAAATGCTTTTCTTCTCTACAGTGGATCAATCTAAAGTATGTTATAAAATTTTTTAAGCATGATTTTTACCACCTGCTGAAATTGTTTACTGTATTACAATCAGAATGAAAGCTCCGCCTACGGAGCATGATACGGCCGCAGACCCCCTTTTAAACAAGTGCTACGTTTTGTGAAACAAAACATGTCCCTACGGTTTGAAATGTTTGGAAATTTCAGGTTTCATGTAAATGATGCAATCGTGTAAAT